>JACCGJ010001105.1:18409-174959 GCA_013407085.1 Atriophallophorus winterbourni
GTATAAAAATTAAGCAAATCGTTACTTTAATGTTTGTGTCTATGCGATTCAAAGGAGGAGCAAAAGTAATTCCAATTATGATGTTGAGAGAAGAAATTTGGCCCGGAAATATATGTTTGGGTAATTTGTTTTTCCAAGTGTGTGTGTAAGAAGGAATCACTAATGGATTTCAGTAAATTGGGGCCAACACAGTATCATTCAGCATAAAAGTGTATAATATTTGTTTGAATATCATTTTGTTTGATGAAGAAACAATTTCATGCTGTAAGCTGTTCTACAAAAAGCATACACCGACTGTTTAAAAGTTGCGACGACAGTTTAATCTGGAATGTGGGATTTGAATGTTCAGATTGTAAAAGCGGGAGACTGGAACCATTTATAAATAGGTGTCTGAGTGGGTAGGACCTCGTATGGATTACTCGGTATGACACGATTAGGTCAGCACGGATGCGCCTACGCTTGAGGGTGCTCAATCCAAATCAAGTCAGTTGCTGCACAAATGGTAGACTGTGCACTCCAGTAATCATTTTAGTTGCCTTATGATAAATCCTCTCCATTGGCGAGATAACTTTTTTACATCAATTGTGTCCAAGCTTGTACAGTATAGTACACAACTGGATGTATATACTCCACTCAAGCGTATGACTGCCACTTATGTATGAGAACGAGAATGGTTTCCCAACTCGCAACTTGCCCTTGCGGAAGTTTAAGGGCAGCTTGTTTTGAATTGAACACTGGTGCAACTTATTTAAGTCTGCTTGTAAAACTAGAGAATCCTCAACAGAATTGACCTTCGTCCAAATTTTTACATCGTCGGCAAAAAGAACAAGTTTAAATCGTACCAGTTTCAGTAGATTATTTATAAATATTAAGAACTGTATTGTACCGAGTACTGAACCTTTTGGGACACTGCTCGTGGCTTCAATAGTTCAGGAAATTTCGCCATTTATTCTGACTTGCGCTTTGCGTTTAGACAGGTAACTTGCGAAACATGTTAGTCGATTTCCAGTGACGCCATCATCATACAGCCTCAACAGTTTCTGCTGGATCTAGATCATTGGAAAGTGCAAAATGCATTCCAAAGGATGGTAGGATACGACAGTGTCGATTCAATGTAGTCTGAACATTCATTGAGGAATCGCAAAGGAAAATTACTCCGTCAACATAATCCAAATTAGGAAGCTTCTCGACACAATTTGTCTGAATGACATGTGTCGGTATTTCTGCATTACATGTCTCCATTATAACGTCGATTACAAAATTGTACAAAAATGGAGAAATCGCACATTTGTTTCGGGGACCAGTAACCGTGAGAAAATTGGCTGACAGGTTATTATACACAATGAATACCAAATGGTCGTGACCAAGCAGCATCAAGGAGTATTATTCAGCTCAACGTTCCATAAAATGCAGCGACAACAACTATTTATGATAAAAAAAGCACGATCGTGAACAGTGGTCATTTATTGCAAATATAATAGGTTCCCTAAACACTGTGGTCGTCGACTCATAGCGGATAATTGAATGCAGAACTATTGAGGAAAGGGCTGACTTTCACTCGAGGCTACATGTTTGTCAAGTATCATGGAAGATGCTGTTCGTGCTGTGCGAACGCATAAATTTGTGCTCTCATACTATTGGATTTATTACCTCACACGTTTGTCTGAGCTGGAAGGTGTTCATATATCATTGAACTTGTCTCAATTTGCTCTTTCGGAATATACCCGTTTCAACTTCGACCAAGATGAATCATTAAAAATCCAATTTTTCAAGTTTTGACCCTAATTGTTTTGCAATAACCTTGGCGATTGAGAATACAGTTCCTGTTCGAATACTGTCAAATCGACAGATAGTTTTTTCAACTTCTGTTGTATACAAAAAGTCCTGCCAAATCTTAGCATTGCTCAGACGGATCTTTGGTCGTTTCTCAAAGCAGATACTCCCACGTATAATTAACACCTATATCAGACCAATAATGGAGTATGCTATTCAAGCATGGTCCCCATGGTTACAAAAGGACATGACCTTGCTGCAACGCGTATACCACCGCGCTACAAAACTGGTGACCGGTCTATACAAAAGGCCATACGAGGAGCGGATTGCAACGCTAAACCTCTTTGACTTTTCGTACCGTCGTCTCAGGGGTGACTTGATCCTGCTTTTCAACATTCTGCATACAGTGGATCACCCACTTGAACACCTGTTTCATCGGCAAGAAGCACGTGGTAGCAGATCGCATGGCTACAAGTTAATTATTCCGCACTCCAGATCAAATTGTCGAAGGTTTTTCTTTGCTGTCAGAGTCTGTTTTCTATGGAACTCCCTGCCCCCACATATCATTTGCGCAACAAGCCTGAACATGTTCAAGGCTGAACTTGACAAGTATATGTTGACCAAACCCAACGTTGCACCTGAATACACGTGCTGACTTTCCATATGTATAAAACATTTGTGTTGTTTTTTATGAATTTCCTATATTTTTAATCTGTGGTTACTGTAAAGTATTTGCTTTTTGGACCATTAAAACTTTGAATTACTTTGAATTACTTTGAACTTAGTCAATGGAGATGAGTGTACGATCGGCATCATTTACCGGTCGCCATCATCCGAAAGCCCGTTTAATGATAATCTAATCGAATTCTTGCAATACATCACAAGCTGCCGGAATACTCAATTGCTGATGATTAGCGATTTTAATCTCTCGCATCTGTTTTCAAGAATTGAACACACCCTGCATTCGCTTGAACATAATTTCAAGGAGGTTATCGAAATTGGTTCCCTGCACAACCACGTTCATCAGCTAACTCACAGACGGGGTCTTGACCAAACTTCAATCCTTGACATTATCTTAACGCCGGAAACAACCGCGGTAAATGGTATACAACACCTTGCACCACCGGCCGTTTCTTGTCTTTGATTATGTATGTAGTGCGGAACGATTGAACGAACAGACAAAAGCCTTGGGGAAAATACAATTTCAATCCTTAAATATCAGTCTCCATGATGCACACACTCAAGAGTTGGATTTCATGGATTCAGGCTCATATTACAATACATTTCAAAATTATTTGAATTTGAAGATTGACAAAAACCCGAGTTTTATATCATACAAATGCAACAACAGCTACCATTTCGTTCTCAGTAGTGGAACTATGAAGTTGTTAGCTTTTTATAGAGAGTCTTCGGTAACTCATAGGAATTTTTAAGTATTCAACGTGGAAGCGATTGTGTAAGATACGAAATCACGTCACGACACTTGTAAGAGAAGATCGTATGCAGCTCCATTGGAACTTGCATAAGAGGGTGGAAAAGAATCCTGAGCTTCTATACAATTTAGTAAATGAGCGATCAAGAATGAATCCAGTGCTTTTCTCTGTACAAACCACTAATGGATTGACTCACACTGCCAAAGATACCGCCGATGCTTTAGCAGCGTTTTACTCACTTTCATTCCAAATTCAATATTGAAATTAAAAAAAATTATCCAACCTTTTAATTATTAAGTGAAATGACTGTCAATGAATACATGGTTGGGCGGAAACTTTGTTAACTAAACGAAAAGAACTCCCCTGGCGCAGACAAAATTACACCGCCAAACTTCGCAGGTTTCATATTTCTTTGATTGCTCCTCTAACGTGCTTATTTAATCTCAGCATACATGAAGGAAAAATACAACCAAAATGGAAAGCAGGGATGATGACTACTGTTTATAAAGGCGGTAGCCCTTCAGTCACAGCAAACTATAGACCGGTAAAGCTACTCCCGGTGATCTTTAAATTCATGGAACGCATTGTCAATGCGCGCATAAGAGAACATTTTGAAAACCAAAATATTTTGACCGCAGCTCAACACGGTTTTCGAAGAAATCGTTGGTGTTTATCTAACCTTCTTACAACGATCGAGGATTGGACCAAGGCACTAGACGAACATGAGGCTCTACAAGCTTGCTACATCGATATTTCCAAAGCTTTCGATATAGGAAAACATGACAATCTAATATAAAAGCTCGAAGCTTAAAGAATAACGGGAATGTTGCTGAATTGGAAAAGGGATTATCTTACTGCGAGACAGGTCCAAGTTCGCGTTGGCAGCACTCTCTTTAGAAAGATAGACGTCACAAGTGGAGTTCCGCAAGTCTCAGTGCATGGACCTCTTCTGTTCTTAGTGTATATGAACGATATAGTATAGGATTTTGGATGTAACTTGATAATGTTTGCCGATGATATGAAAATAGGGAAACGTGTCATCCTTCAATGACTATTTGGCATTACAAGTGTATTTGTGCACCTTGTTACTTTGGGCCCAGACAAATGGGTTACCATTTAACCCTGCGAAATGTAAAATGCTGCGGCCAAATTATAAAGCGCAATGGCCTTACTCGAACACGAAGACAATCAAAAGCTTTAAACATTCCGCATCCTCGATAGGATATTCGTTGTGATTTTCTCCAGGCAAGAATTTGTTTCGCTTGGAACATTTTGCCTGAAGAAATCACACTCTCGTAATCATTTGAGGTTTTCTCTTATAAGCTCAATAAGTATATGACGAACCATTCGGTATGCGACTGTCCCTAATTATTGTTGAGACAGTTTATATTTTTACTGCATATACCTCGACTTCCTATGGTTATTGTTAAGCTTCACCCCACTGTGACCAACTTAAGGTCACAAAGTCGAAGATCATTCAGATCGGTCGTGACCTTGGCTTTTCCTATCATTACAAGCTCGGCGACAGAAACCTGGATTACACCGAAGAAGAGGATCTGGGTGTCTGGATTTGCGGTAGTTTGAAAAATGGTCTACAATGCGAAACCGTTTACAAGAGCGCGTCTCGGCTGCTCGGCATGCTACGGCGGATATTTGGACGTTTTTCCCCGGGGTGTTTTCCTCTCATGATGAATACATGTATACACCCGGTTCTAGATTATGCCGCACAAGCCTGGACACCATGGCTCCAAAAAGACATCTTACTCCTGGATCGCATATACCGGAGAGCTTCTAAGCTTGTCATTGGTCTCGAAAATATGCCATTCGCCGGGCGACTCAGACGACTGTAGCTGAGGACACTTACACAAAGAAAAATGCGAGGTGATCTCATCCTCGCATACAAAATACTCACTACTGTTTCCCACCCCCTGGATATATTATTCCACCTTCGAACTTCCAGCAACAGCTGTGGCCATGGTTGCAAGTTGGAAATACCACATTCCAAACGGAACTGCCGCATGTATTTTTATTCGGTAAGTGTGTGCTTTGTTTGGAATTCCCTACCTGCCGATTTGGTAAGCACAAACAGTTTGTCTATATTCAAATCGAAACTTGATGATGATATGAGAGCTAATCCGAATTTTGCCCCCAACTATTAATAAACTATCATCGTCCCATTGATTTTGATTTTATTTATACATATATATACATTTGTACCTATAGTTCCACTCTATGGTTATTGTAAAGTTAATTGCTTTTTCAACCATAAATCTTGAATCTTAAATAGTCACTCATGAAAAGTACAAATTAAGCTCGAAGTCGGTGAGGACACAGGATCAAAGTGGAACTCATTTACCGGTGGAATCTTGTTGGCTAAACCCTCAGCAGTCTTTATTTGTAAGTCTGTAACAAGGGGTAGAGTAAAAACGATTATTTAATAAACAAACTTAAATTTTGAAATAAAGTGAACAGTAACTGAATTGAAAAGCAACATAAAGGCCTCCTTCATATTTTCCAGCACATTTTTCCAATAGCGTTAGAACTTGACCGTGAATGGAAGATTGATCTGATTAAACTTTCTCTTTGCATCAACGATAGGATTTTGGCTTTCCTCTACATGTACACTGGCAACAACAAGGTAATATTCTTCGACATAGGCAACAATTGTTGTACGGTGGACCAGTCCAGTAGTTTTGGAATTCTGAAGCATTGATCATTGTTGGATGTGATTGTGAGTGGTCCTGCATCGAGGTTCTCACATGCCCGGATCCCATCATTCCTCGATGCTTGAAATTATCGTTTTCTGCGAACGAAGCTGGTGTTCCCCTACTCGATTGGGGCGATCCTAAGCTTCTGCGCACACTAGGTGATTCCATGAAGTTGTCTCGACGACTATATTGTGTGTAAACTGAATTGCGCAAAGGTATTGCTCTTCCTGGACAATTGCACTGACAAAGCAGTTGTCTGCAATCTAGAATTATGGAATGATCTTGCTGCATTGGGGAAGCTTGCAAATTAGGGTCCATTGAAACGAGTGCCGTGTGCTGTGATACCGATTGACTGACTCTTTGTTCCGTAGGGGATCGGACAACACATACTAATGGTGGCGTTGCACATGGTTCGTTACAAGGTGCTGGACAAGTATTCTTTTGCTTCTTTCTACGAAAACAAGAACAAAATGATTTTTTCGATTTATGACTTGTCGGTTGAACGACATCTTCACACATAGGTGGGCTCAGTGTACATTGATTGTTAGGATAATCTAGTTGTGTTGACAACTTGTGTGACTTTATACTTGAGCGTTCAATCTGCTCATCGAAATGAAATGATCGATTGGATTGCGATGTTCTAGACCTCGCGTCAGCTGAGCATGCAAGGATAAGAGATTTCTCATCATCTTCCTTTGGATTAGTAATACTGACTCCAGATTTCCTATAACTCGATGGATTTTCTTTAAATGGACCATTAGAAATTAACGGCCTGTAATCAGTTAGTTTTTCGCAACAGCTAAATTGTGATTTGTCTTCTGTGGACCACAATTTTTCATTCTGAACACACGGTCCGTTGCACGAAGCTTGGCACGTATACTTTTGCTTCTTCTTTTTTTTAAAACATGGGAAACAAGATGCTTCGGATTCTTCAATTTTCAGCTGGCCATCATCCACACAAGCCGGTGGACATTTACAGGCATCATTACTCAGGTGAATTGACGGTTTTGGGGATTTAATGCTCGTCCTTTCTATGTTCGATTGTGAGGTTTTAGTTTTCACTTTGGATGAGCGAGTCGCGGCCAGGGATTTGTCATCAACTTCTTTTAACGTCGTTCCACAACAGGTTACATCATCGTTAGCTTCTTCTTGTGAGACTGGACTCGGACAACAAAAACTTGAATCGCATTTCTTGGATTTTTCGATTAGTGATTTACAACACTTTTGATCTCGCTTATTTTTATCCGATTCAGATTTCCCACAACACGTTGCATTATGTTCTGGTGAATAATTTCTATAACAGTGACAGTCTTTAGACGAGCAGCCCACACCTTGGTCGATTTTGATAGTCTTTCTTTTCGAAGTTTTCCTACAAGAAAAACAGCAGAACAACGGTTTGCGTTTCCGAGACGAAATCGATTCGCTGACATATTGGGAACAATTACATTTGGACACAGAATGATTGATCGTAGCTGAAGAGGGCGAAAGTTGGTCATCATTTTTCTTCGTTTTTGACTGCCTACAAAGAGCCTTGGTGGACTGCTGGTAACAACCAGGACAGCCACACGTTAACGTTCCTAAATTGGAACCGGAGGCTTTTACGCAATTTAAGGTGATTGTATGTGTTATCTGAATCGTGTGAGCTTGATTTTCTGCGATGGTGTCTACGCGCGTGTTTCCGTGATTAAATGAAGTTGGATGACTTCGAGTACCAATGAGATCTAGTGGTTGTCCTTGCTGCATCTGGAAAGCATCCTGCGATGGAGCAAGCGTGTGTTCCGATTGAGACAGGACAGTGAAATCCGTTTGACGGAGAGAATGCTTATCCAAATCGACTAATTGTTGTGAATTATGCACTTGGTTCATCGAACCTATTGTTGCATGTGGCTGTTGAATCGTGATCTCGTCTAAATTTTGACGCTCATTCGAAATAGGATTAGCGTTGGAGTCGGTCAAACGAGGTTGATACACCATTGGCACAATAATGGTGGAATTATCGGTAGACAAATTTCGCGCGCCAGGGTCGTAATCAAGGCCATGTGGTGCGCGTTCATAACTCTGAGACGAGAAGCTAATCGAGCCCGGGTGTTGAGTAGCTGGAAATCCATTTACTGTGCTTGGGTCGTGGTTCCATTTGCTTTTTTCCGTTGGAACAACGTGATCGCTTGAAGCTAGTTCGGATTCATGTATTGTTCGATGTGAGTTAATGGGATCATGTATCAATAAGTCGTGCGGTGGGACGCGAGAGGAATAAGACGCAATTCCGAGCATTCCCGTTGCAGAAGATGACTTATCACTTCCACGCGATTGTTTGGATTTATTAATTTGCTTCATCAAATCCCGTTTCACAATATCATTGGTAATTGTCGGCTCACTTGAATCTGGCTCAGAATGTGTCCTGGGGACGTGCGGCCGATAGACTGGATAAATGAAAGTTGAACTATCGCTCGACGCGTTCCTTGTCTGAGATCCATAAGCCGAGACCGGCAAAGGACGGTTGAAATTATGTGACATATAACCCATCGAATTCAGGCACACAGATTCGTGATTTTCGTTTGTCCTAATTTTCCCATAATTCACCTTTCCGTTTTTCCATCGGGATGTGAATAGTTTTGTTCGTATTATATCCCTTGGTTTAATTTTAGGGATGCTGATGATAGAGTGTAAAGAAGGTTCAGAGGAAGATGGTTCACGGCCGAAATTCATTAAATGAACGGAAGATTTATCACTTTGATTTGAATAATCGATTCGTTTCGGAACACCAATCGGCATTCGCGTGTAAAGTTTATCGTCATCTTCAATTGCATAGGTTTCTGATTTCGACTCCCTAAAATAAATCGGATAAGCGGCTGGTACTCTTGCAGTATTATCGATCTGTGTATATTTGGACATGTTGTGCAAGCTGGTCTTTCCATCTTCAAATCTAGAAATTTCACTAGTTGCAGATATACTCTCCGTAAAATCGTCTCTACTTTTCCACCAATCTGATGTATTACACGTGTTTATAATTGCACTACTTGTAACGGAACTGCAACGCCTTCTTTCTATAAAGCTCATGCTGTTGCAAAATTCTAACCAGAATTTTTGTTCTTGTTGCCAATTTTCATCCAGTAATGTAGGTTTGTTCACTTGGCTGTTACGTGAGAAAGGCATCAGCTAAGGTAAAAAAGATATAATGTTTGTTTGAGTCTATTAGTTCCAGTTGTGGATATTTTGAATTCGCCTTTATTATATTTTCCAATTTCTTGTTCTTTTCTTCAGATTCGACAGTTTGAGTGTAAGGGAAAGCGTTTGAACGCGTTATGTTACTGTGTTGAGTGATGAACCATGCCAAGTAAATCAATATTGTAAATATAATATGAAATGTTTAATACATTCACGTGTCCAGATTTCTCGGAGGCTCAAATAAAATTGATAAACGTAAAAGAGAATTAAAGTTAGACAACTGAAGTGATAATCGCCTTCAAATAAACAATCACATGACTTACGATCGATGGCCAAGTAGACTAAATCGCGTGACCTAAGTCTGTATATTCATCCGTTGACTGCAACACCACGATGGACAGAAGAATCGAGTTATTCCATTTACAAAGGTGCTGATCGTTTAGCTCCGAAAAGAAACATGTATGTAACATAATTTTCGAAGTTCCCCAAGGTTTAGTCCTTGCACGCATGTGCAATCGTGCAGTACTTCTGTGCTGTACGGTTAATCGGGCTAAATTGATCGGACACCGGTAGTGAATTTCATGCTGAAACACGCAGGAGTGTCACTGCTATTTCGACTTTTTATATCTGTCTAGGCCTGGACAACCTGACAGTATCTTAGCCCACGTGCAGTCTCTGATTTTGCGGCACTCTGCCTGAATCCCGTGTGTGTTTTCATACCATACCAATCCTCTTTCTGGTTTATGTAAATGAACTACCGGAACTTGTTTGATGTAACATTTCGTTATTTGTGGATGACTCAAAGTTATTAAGTTGCCTCCGTTACCCAAAAGACTGCTCGCTATTACAAAAAGATCTTGATACGCCTACCAATTGGTTGTTGAAGTACAAACTCCTATTTAACTTCAACAAATTCAAGCATATGAATGCGGGGAATCGAGTAGTGTTTACTTCCCAAATTGGTTCATGTCCGGTTTTTATTCACGAGTTTTCACCCCAAAGGATGAATTACAACGGTCAGAATTGTCAGCACCAATTGTGTCGGAGACTATACGCGATGTATGCATCAGTTCGGAAATAGTGCAGCACCACTTACGTAAGTTGAATATCAACAAGTCCCCGGGAGCTGACGGAATCACACCTGCAATCCTAAAGTTATGCGGCAGTCAATTGTGCGAACCACTTTGTGATTTATTTAATCACTCCCTGAGTGAGGGTGTTGTACCTGATGACTGGAAGAGAGGAATCATAACACCCATCTACAAAGGTGGAACTCGTTCTGACCCAGCAAATTACCGCCCTGTTTCACTCCGTCCAGTAATCTCAAAAGTTATGGAGCGAATTGTGTGCGAAAGAATTGTGAGTCATCTCGAAGCCCAAAACTTGCTGTCCAGAGAGCAACATGGATTTAGGAAGTCTCGTTCTTGCTTGACTAACCTACTGGAAACACTGCATGACTGGACGCAGGCAGTGGATAATGGTGGTTGCGTTCATGCGTGTTACTTGGACATATCAAAGGCGTTTGATCGTGTAGACCATTTTATACTCCTGAGCAAGCTGCACGATGTTGGTATTAATGGGTGCCTTCTTACCTGGCTGAGAAGTTACCTTCTTGATCGCAAGGCAACTGTACGTATCGATGGTGTGATGTCTGGGGAAATCGAAACCACTAGCGGTGTCCCACAAGGTTCGGTACTTGGTCCGCTTCTCTTTTTGGTCTACATCAACGACCTTCCGAAACTTGTCACAGCCAAAATGATTCTCATTGCGGATGATGTTAAAGTTTTGATGCGAATCAGGTCAATCGTGGACTGTTTGTGCTTACAAAGCGATTTGGATGTATTGAACAGCTGGTCGGAGCCAAACAAACTTCCATTCAACTTCCGAAAGTGTAAGATGTTGCAAATAGGCAAAGATTTCCCATTCTCATACAACCTTGGATCAAACCAACTTGAATGGACAACCAAAGAAAAAGACCTCGGTGTATGGAATAGTGGAAGTCTTAGGAATAGCATGCAATGCGAAGCAGTGTATAACCGAGCTAGCCGCATGCTAGGTATGCTTCGGCGGATTTTCGGACATTTTTCCCGTGAATCATTCCCCATGCTCATAAATACGTATATTAACCCGGTGATGGATTACTCAGTGCAAGCTTGGTCATAGTGGCTACAAAAGGACATCAAGCTGCTCGAGAGGATTTATCACAGAGCAACCAAAATGGTTGGCTGCCTCCGCAAACTACCATATGAGAATCGACTTGAACATCTTAATTTGAATACACTGCTTCGCAGAAGGGTTAGATTTGATTTAATCCTAACGTACAAAATAATGAACTCAAAGGCACATCCTCTGAGGCATCTATTTCGCCTCCGGTCAAGCCATGTCACACGTACTCACCCATTGGCATTTGATATTCCACATTCCCATCGGAACTGCCGTCGGTTCTTTTATTTGGTGCGCGTTTGTTTCTTATGGAACTCCCTACCGTCAGATGTTGTCCAATCATCTAGTGAAAGGATTTTCAGGAACAAATTGGATATATTTATGCGTAGTAATTCCACCCTGCATCCCCTTTATATAACATGATCTTTTTCCAAACGAATAATTTTTTTCATCACACAGCGACAATACATGACATTTTTGTAACTACAAAAGTGTCGATTTTCCTAATGACTCAATTTATTTTGTATATATATTTATTGTCCTAATACGAATATCCTGTGGTGTTGTACAGCTACGAGCTTTTATATACCATAAATTCTTGAATCTTGAATCTTGAGTCCTTAAAAGTTGCAGTGAAGACAAAGATTTGGGTGTCTGGATATGCTACAGTTTAAAAACCTCATTTCAAACTAACACTGTTTTTAAAAACGCAACATGCCTCCTAAATCTACTCAAACTAGTATTTGGGAGATTTTCTCCCAAGATATTCCAAAGGATCGTGTATGCATATTCGAGACCAGTCATGGAATAAGGGAAGGATGCAGAAATTATACAACGAATCTATAACTGCTCAGTAAAACTAGTTCTCAGTATCTGAAACAAGCCTTATAAAGACAGGATAGCTCGCCTGAATCTGTTCCACTTTCCTAACCGACGAATCAGAGGAGACCTTATCCCACTTACCAAAATATTCCATACCTAAAACAATCCGTTACGCGGCCTATTCACGCGAAGGGATACTAGGAATTATCACATCCATGAATATATGCTGGTGGTAATTCGTTCCCCCTAAACTGTGGAATTTATTTTTATTCTGAATGCAAAGAAATTTAAGTGCAATCGGTTAGAGCAGTTTTTGGGTAACGTTTCACTTCTGGCACAGAAGCTTCGTCAGACCAAGGGTCATAGTCAGGACAAGGAACATGATTAAGTAGTAGTCAACACACCGCCACTTATTTGACCTTGCCGCTAAGCAGCCTATAGTACGCTTACAGTGTATCGCGTCTCGTGGGGATGACCAGGATCAGTGGTGGATTTTCCTACTAGTGTGTATCCGCGTCAATCTGATACAAGTCAACACGGTCAAGGTCAGTTGACACAGCGGCCCACATGCGCAAAAGCACATAACTAACGGGCTAAGTTTAACCTATTTTTGAAGAAAAACAAAAATTTAATTAACTAGTAGCTATAAGGTGAATAAAACTATTTACTTTCGCATCAGTGCCGAGCACCAGATTGTGGAGATTTCTGCCCCATCCACCTTCTTAACCGCCAGTCGACCTTCGTAATTTCGACGTCTCCGCATGTAGGCGTTTGCTGTACGGTTTAATACCGCATTGTCTCCACATTGTCTAGATCAACGCTGTGGCCCGTATCTAAAACGTGCTCCGCCAAGGCGGAATCACGAATAAGGGATTCATATTCCCTCGCATCCCGGGGCTGTCTCCGGACACGCTTTCGGTGTTATTCGATTCTAGTGTGAATTTCCTTGGAAGTCTGCCCTATGTAAACAGCCGAACAGTCCATACAGTATTTTTATTCTCTTCGTGTCTGTTTTACTTGGAACCGCTTACCTTCTACGGTCGCTCATTCCACTAGCTTGTATGACTTGAAAAACTAAACTAGACGAATTTTTATAGAATTATTCGTTTCCCGAATAGTTATATACTGTTTAATCTAATTGCTTAATTTGTTCAATGCACGTACATTTTAGTTTTTACCATACTATGATTACTAATGCGCTTGATGCAATTTAGTCAATTAAAAACCTAAAATTTCTTTGAATTAATGCAAGGAAATTTGAGTGCAATCGGTTAGAGTTGTTTTTGGGTAACGTTTCACTTCTGACGCCCTGCACTGATGCAAAAGTAAATAGTTTTTATTCACCTTATGCCTACTAGTCAATTAGATTTTTGTTTTTGTTCAAAAAATAGTCTTAGCCCCGTTAGTTACTTTTACGTATGTGGGCAGCTGTGTCAACTGACCTTGACCGTGTTCACTTGTATCAGATTGATGTGGATACACACTGTGAGGAAAATGGACCACTGATCCTGGTCATTCCCACGAGACGTGACACACTGTAGGCGTACATTAGGCTGTTTAGCGGTAAGGTCCAATAAGTGGTGGTGGGTTGACTACTACTTAATCATGTTCCCTGTCCTGACTATCACCCTTGGTCTGACGAAGCTTCTGTGTCAGAAGTGAAGCGTTACGCAAAAACTACTCTAACCGAATGCACTCAAATTTCCTTGAATTATGAATACACGATCGGTCCCAATCATATTCCAATCGATTACTTTAAATTACCTTCAATTAATTTGAATGATAGAATGCCGAATATTAGGTTCGGATGATATTAAAGTATGGAAGCGTGTCGAATTTTTTTTTACCAAACTTGACACATTTGGAATTGTTAAGTGAATTGAGTGTCAATGAATACATGGTCGGGCGGGAACTGTGTTAACTACACAAAAAGAACACCCTAGCGCAAACGAAATTGCACCGCCATACTTCGCAGGTGTAGCATTGCTTTGATTGCTCTTCTAACGCGCTTATACAATCTCAGCCTACATGAAGGAAAAATACAACCAAAATGGAAAGCAGGGATGATAACTAATGTTTATAAAGGCGGTAGCCCTTCGGTCACAGCAAACTATAGACCGGTAACACTACTTCAGGGGATTTCCAAATTAATGAAACGCATTGTGACTGTGCGCATAAGAGAACATTTTGAAAACCAAAATATTTTGACCGCAGCACAACACGGTTTTCGAAGAGATCGTTGGTGTTTATCTAACCTTCTTACAACGTTCGATGATTGGACCAAGGCACTAGACGAACGTGAGGCTCTACATGCTTGCTACATTGATATTTCCAAAGCTTTCGATATAGGAAAACATGACATTACTAAAAAAAGCTTATGCTTAAAGAATAACGAGAATTTCGCTGAATTGGATAAGGGACTATCTTGCTGCGAGACAGGTCCAAGTTCACGTTGGCAGCACCCTCTTTAGAAAAATAGACGTCACAAGTGGAGTTCCGCAAGGCTCAGTGCATGGACCTCTTCTATTCTTGGTGTATATGAACGATATAGTATAGGATTTTGTATGTAACTTGATAATGTTTGCCGATGATATCAAAACAGGGAAACGTGTCATCTGTTAATGATATTTGGCGTTACAACTGTATTTGTGCACATTATATCTTTGGTCCCGGCCAAATGAGTTACCATTTAACCCTGCGAAATGTAAAATGCTGCGGCCTAATGATGAAGCGCAATGGCCTTACTCGAACACGAAAAAAACAAAGGCTTTAAGCATTCCCCATTCTCGATTGAATATTCGTCGTGACTTTTTCCGGGAAAGAATTTGTTTCACTTGGAACATTTTGCCTGAAGAAATCACACGCTCGGAATCATTTGAGGTTTTCGCTTATAAACTCAATGAATATATGACGTACCATGCGGTATGTGACTGTCCTTAATTATTGTTGAGAGAGTTTATAGTTTTACTCCATATATCTCGTCATCCTACGGTTATTGTTAATCTTATTGCATTTTCTACAATAAAACTTTCAGAGTTTTCAGAACTCAGAACTCAGAAACTTTTTTGTTAGAGAAAGCAGTAAGCTTAACAATAACCATAGGATGACAAGGTATATGGAAAATATATAAAATAATATAAAATATCTCAAAAATCAATAGGGACACTCGCATACCGCATGGTTCGTCATAAACCCATCGAGTTTGGAAGTGAAAATCTCAACAGATTCCGACCGTGTGATTTCTTCAGGCAAAAAGTTCCAAGTGAAACAAATTCTTACCGAGAAAAAATTACGACGAATATCCTATTGAGAATACGGAATGCTTAAAGTCTTTGAATGTGTTCGTGCTCGAGCAAAGCCATTGGGCTTTAGCAAGTGTTTATGGGGATGGCTTTCAGTATGCAAGATTTTGAATGTCAACATGAGGTCACTACGTATCCGTCGTTGGGTAAAATCGTGTAGGTTCAGTTTTAACATTCGCTTTGTAAAAGGCAAATTTCTGTACCGGGAGAACAACTTTGTAGCACGATGATAATTCCTGTCGAGTAGTTCGATATCCTCCCTCAGCCATGGTGCCCAGGCTTGCATGGAATATTCCATAACAGGACGTATATACGTGTTAATTACCCGGGGTAGGGTTTCTGGCGTAAGAATCCTGAACATTCTTTTTAGAAGACTCAAGATACGGCAAGCTTTATTTTACACTATTAGGTAATGATGTCCCGGCTTAATGTTAAACGGCACCCAGATACCGAGATCCATTTCTGTGGTGGTCCAGACGAGATCTTGCGTGCCAAGCTGATACGTGTGATGCAGAGATTTTCCAAGCCGCAGCATTTTATATTTCGCAGGGTTAAATAGTAACTCATTTCACTGGGACCAACGAAATAATGTGCACCGATCCCGTTGTAATGCCATACAGTCATTGAAATACCTGAGACGTTTCCATATTTCAATATCAAGTTGCATCAAATATCCTCTACTATATCGTTCATATACACCAAGAATAGAAGCGGTTCAAGCACTGAGCCTTGCGGAACTCCACTCGTGAAGTCTATTTTTCTAGATAAGGTGCTGCCAACGCGAACTTGCACGTGTCTAGAAGTAAGATAGTCCCTTATCCAATTGAGCAATATTTCTATATTCCATAAGCTTCAAGCTTTTTAATTAAGATGTCATGGCTGTCTCTATCGAAAGCTTTGGAAATATCGATGTAGCAAGCATGTAGAGCCTCACGTTCGTCTAGTGCCTTGGTTCAATCATCGAAAGTTGTAAGAAGGTTAGATAAACAGCAACGATCTCTTCGAAAACCGTGTTGTGCTGCGGTCAAAATATTTTGTTTTTCACAATGTTCTCTCATGCGCGCAGTCACAATGCGTTCCATTAATTTAGAGATCACCGTAAGTGACGTTACCCTTCTATAGTTTGCTGTCTCTGAACGGCTACCGCCTTTATAAATAGGAGTTATCATCCTTGATTTCCATTGCGGCGTTACGTTTCCTTCATTTAAGCTGAGATTGAATATGCGAGTGAGAGGAGCAGTCAAAGCAATGCGCCATCTGCAAAGTACGGCGGGAGTAATTTTGTCTGCCCCAGGGGACGTCTTTTCGTTTAGTTAACAATGTTCCTGCCCAACCAGGTATTCGTTGATAGTCATTTCACTTATTAATTCGAAATGTGGCGAATTCGGTGAAACTTGATATGGGATAGAACGATTGGGATTGAAGACAAATGAGTAAAACGTTGCTAAAGCATCGACGGTATCTTGGGCAGTGTGGGTCAATCCATTAGTTGTTAGTACAGAGAATACACCTGGTTTGATCTTTGAGCGTTCATTTATTATCCTATAGAGAAGCTTAGAATTCTTTTCCATTCTCTTGAGAAACTTCCATTGGAATTTTTTGCGATCTTCTCTTACAAGAATCGTGACATGATTCCGTATCTTACAGAATCGCTTCCAAGTTGCTTCCATACCAAACTTCGTACGAGTTACCCAAGACGCTCGCTTAACAGCTAATCATTTCTTAGTTCTACGCCGAATAACAAACTGGCTGTTGTAGCTGCATTTGTGTGGTACAAAAATCGAGTTTTCGTCAATCTTCGAATTCAGATAATTCAGAAAGTTATTATAATATGAGCCAGAATCCATTGAATCAAACTCATGAGTGTGTGCATCCCGGAGACTGATATTTAAGGATTCAAATTGTATTTTCCTTAGGACTTTCGTCTGTTTGCTCAGTCGTTCCGCACAACATACATATTCAAACAAAAGCACCACATGTTCACTCTTTCCCAGTGGTGTCAGGTTTTGTATATCCTCTACCGCGGTTGCCTCAGGCATTAAGACAAGGACAAGGGTTGAAGGTTCAAAGTAATTCAAAGTTTTAATGGTTCAAAAAGCAAATACTTTACAGTAACCACAGATTAAAAATATAGGGAATTCATAAAAAACACAAAAGTTTTATACATATGGAAAGTCAACACGTGTAACCAGGTGCAAGTTTGGGTTTGGTCAACATATACTTGTCAAGTTCAGCCTTGAACATGTTCAGGCTTGCTGCGCAAATGATATGTGGGGGCAGGAAGTTCCATAGAAAGCAGACGCTGACAGCAAAGAAAAACCTTCAACAATTTGATCTGGAGTGTGGAATAATTAACTTGTAACCATGCGATCTGCTACCACGCGCTTCTTGTCGATGAAACAGTTGTTCAAGTGGGTGATCCACTGTATGCAGAATGTTGAAAAGCAGGATCAAGTCACCCATGAGACGACGGTACGAAAAGTCAATGAGGTTGAGTGATGCAATTCGCTCCTCGTATGGCCTGTTGTATAGCCTGATCACCAGTTTTGTAGCGCGGTGGTATACCCGTTGCAGCATGACCTTGTTGCATGACCTTTTGTAAACATGGGGACCATGCTTAAACAGCATACTCCATTGTTGGTCAGATATAGGTGTTAATAATACGTGGGAGTATCTGCTTTGAGAAACGACCAAAGATCCTTCTGAGCAATGCTAAGATTTGGCAGGACTTTTTGTATACAACAGAACAGTGCCGTGAAGACTTCAGGTTACTGCTAATCCACACGCCCAGGTCTTTCTCTTCAGTAACCCATGAAAGTTGCTGAGATCCCAGAGAGTATGTGAATTCGAATGATTTACCGACGTTTAACATTTTACATTTTTGGATGTTGAATGGTAAGCAGTTCCGCAAGGACCAATTATGAAGTGCTTCGAGATCTTTTTGGAGAATTTGGCAATCTTCTATGGTGCGTATGCTAGTCCAGACTTTGATGTCATCCGCGAATAAAATGATTTTGCTGCGTACGATTTCGGGTATATCATTCGCGTACATGAGGAAGAGTATTGGCCCCAAGACTGAGCCTTGAGGTACGCCACTTGTAACTTCTACTGGGCTGGATAGTACCCCATCAACTCTAACCCTTATAACTCTACCAGTCAAGTAATCCTTTATCCAGGCCAATAGTCTGCCGCACACCCCGAGCTGCTCCAATTTTTGTAGCAGTATGCTGTGGTTAACACGGTCAAAAGCTTTAGACATATCCAGGTAACAAGCATGGATAGGGCATCCATCGTCCACGGCTCGAGTCCAATTATCAAGAGTTATGAGAAGATTGGTGAGACAGGAGTGTCTTGTATTGAATCCGTGCTGTGCGATGGAAAGAAGCTTATTTTGTTCCAAGTGTTTGATAAGTTCGTCAGCCACAAGTCGTTCGAGAACTTTAGAGACCACTGGCAACAACGTGAGTGGTCTGTAGTTAGACACATCAGATCGGTTTCTCTTCTTTGTATATCGGAGTGATTAGTCCACTTTTCCAGTCATTAGCAACCGTGATACAACTCAAGGACAGGTTGAAAAGGTCAGAGAGTGGTGAGAATACAAAATCATGAACGCGAAAGCAAAAGTCAAACCAGGTATTTTTCCCATCCAGAATGGCGAAAAACTCACTTAAACAGCGTTGGAAACCGCAAATGCTCTGGTAATTTACTATTCTAAAGTGTTCGTACCAAAGGTTTTAGTGGAACGTTCTGAGTATTCAATTGAAACAGGAATCGAAACGTTGTGCGATATTTCAATAAATCCAATGATTGTTGCAAGTCATTTGCTCAAACTAAAGGTAAGAAAATCCCCAGGAGCAGACGGCATCACACCGGATGTGCTCAGGTTCTGTCACCGTCAGCTTTGTGAACCGCTCTCTAGCCTGTTTAACTATTCGTTGCTTAAGGGAATTGTACCGAAAGATTGGAAGTCCGGCGTCATAACACCTATCTTCAAAGGCGGTTGCCGATTTGACGCTGCAAATTATCGTCCCGTCACACTTTTACCTGTTATTGCTAAGCTCATGGAACGTATAGTCTCGGAAAGAATAGTTGCACACTTCATATCGCATAATCTGTTTTCGCCAGCGCAGCATGGATTTCGATCTCACCGATCTTGTCTCACAAATCTTCTCCTCACGTTAGACGACTGAACAAAGGAGATGGATAAAAGTTCTTGCATCCACGCCTGTTACCTAGACATTTCGAAAGCTTTTGACAGAGTCAATCATCTTATGCTTCTTCAAAAACTGATGCGTTTAGGAATATGTGATCCACTCCTCTCATGGTTGTGCGACTATTTGTCAGATCGCGACGCCCGAGTTAAAGTTAACGGAGCACTATCCCAAACGTTCAAAACCACCAGTGGAGTCCCACAAGGGTCTGTGCTAGGCCCGCTCCTCTTTCTGTTGTACATAAATGATTTACCCCCCCTCACATCGTCCAAAATGGTCATGTTCGCGGATGATATGTAAATTTGGATGACAATAAGTTCTGCAGAGGATTGTGAGAAACTGCAAACGGATTTGGACAGCGTGTCGAATTGGGCGGCCATGAATGACGTCATTCAACATACAGAAATGTAAGATGCTCCATCTGGGCAAGAATGTTCCTTGGACATATCGATTGGGAACTGAAAACCTAGCATGGAGCCCGTTAGAAAAAGATCTTGGAGTGTGGATTAGCGGGAACCTGGAGAGCACAGCGCACTGTCAGAACATATATCGACGGGCAAACAGATTGTTAGGTATCTTTCGAAGAATATTTGGAAGATTCTGGTAACGTTAACAAGGATAATGAATGTCTACCTTCGCCCTACGATGGAGTATGCGGTCGAGGTCTGGGCTCCTTGGCTGCGAAAGGATATTGCTCTCTTCGATAAAATCTATCATAGAGCAACAAAGTTAGTGACGGGTCTTCGCAATGTTCCGTACACCGAAAGATTGCGACGTCTGGGTCTATGCGACTTTACCCAAAGGAGGATACGACGCGATATTATTCTGACTTATAGAATTGTGTCTACCGAAGGACATCCACTAAAACACTTGCTTGATGTGTGTGATGGGAAAGTGACACGCGGGCATACCTTATCCCTTTACGTCCCAAGTTCCCGTATTGATTGTCGGCGCCATTTTTTCGCCGTACCCGCTATATTTCTTTGGAATTCCCTACCCCAACATGTGGTGGACTCTCCTTGCCTGGCGGCGTTTAAAGTGAAATTGGACTTACATATGCAAAAGAATAACATTCGTGAGCCTTACATTTGATATTCCCTATTGCTTTTATACTATTGTATTTTTAATGTTTTATTAATACCGTAATCCTGTGGTGTTGTAAAGTATTAACTTTTTTAACCATACGGGGGCCTTCAAATCGGCCGTGCATACAATTAATTTCTCCAAGGGTAAAATGCATCAAATATTTTCGGATCAACTGAGGTCAAATTTGGACGTGCACTTTCGAACGAAGTACGAGATACCGGGACTTGCAGTGAAACGTTTGACCCAAAAACTTTTGCTAGTAAACTGGATCTGTAGTAGACCAGATTACTACAATAATGTCCCCAAGAATGTTGGAGAAAAGGCAGGTTGACTGGAAGATTTATAGCGGTAGCCAAAAAGGTACACGAAGGTACATGGTAGCAATCACGGAGCACGAATCAACGGAAAGTGCGTTATCAAGGTCAATTGTTATACACTCAAATCTCGGTACTATGCCACCTCGTTACTATGCCACTCTCGCTACTATGCCACTTTTGCTCGGTCCCGACAAAATTCAATACAAAATAAATTTACTATGCCACTCCCTACTCTCGTTACTATGCCACTATTCTGTGATTATTTAAAAGTGCATTTTTGCGCATTTTGCGCATATAGTCAGCCGGTTTCAAGGTCAAACACGCGATGTTTCTCCCTGACGCCAGCTACAACAAGCCAATCACCTCACGAACAACGTCAAGTTTCTTTCCTACTCTTGCTTTAAGTATCGATAGATAGACCCACGAAAGCGCGCGCACAAACAGACACTCACAACAGTGACATCGTTATTTTTCAAACTATTCAGCCCATAATGTCAGCTCAGAAACGCAAGCGAACCGACTTTACGCTGAAGGAGAAGATCGAGATCATCGATGCTGCGAAGAAGGAGCCGAATCAGTCCAAGTTAGCAAGGGAGATTAGCAAGAAATGGGGCGTCCAAGTTAAGAGAACCACAGTGAAGGGCGTTCTCAGCAAGAAGGATGCAATTGAAGCTGCAATCGAAGCTGGAGTTCCATCGAAGCGCATGAAGCTGACGCAGCCCACGACCCGAAGTTTGAGGAGGGAGTGCTGATGTGGCTGAAGCAAGCAAGAGGACTGAATTTGCCTGTCAGCGGCGATCTGGTCAAGGAGAAGGCGATAAAACTGGCCGAGCTGATGCACATCCCAGACTTCATGGCGAACGACGGTTGGTTAGACAGATTCAAGAAGCGCAATGGCGTCACGTTCAAGACAGTGCAGGGCGAAGCTGGAGCGGTGGATTCCCAATCCCTTATTGAGTGGCAGCAGCAGGTTCTCCGGCCCTTACTCAGGCAGTTCTCTGCAGATGAAGTCTTCAACCTGGACGAGACTGATGCAAGCGTGTGGTCGGCTAGACAACGAGATGAACGAGATCCGACGATAGAAGATGCGTCATCCGACGATTTCTGAGAGCTTTGGACTGATCGATTGAGCAAATAAATGATGGACTTGAGAAAATAAAGCCGTTTTTACAAAACCTCGTTACTATGCCACTCTCGCTACTATGCCACTCTTGCTCGGTCCCAACGGGTGGCATAGTACTGAGATTTGAGTGTATATAGTAAAACAATGGTGTTACAGATCGTATGTCAATCAATTAAGACGGACAAGAAAAATCGTTCAGCCGACAAATTATAACTCGATGTCGGAACATGTTTATAATTTTTTTTAAATTTATGGTGAAATTATTGTAGCAGCTGAATATTCGTGTGTACGAATAAAGTCAATTTCTTCTTCTTCTTCTTCTTCTTCTTCTTCTTCTACTTCTTCTTCTTCTTTGAATTTGAATTTGCGAAGTACGGCGGGGGTAATTTTGTCTGCGTCAGGGGACTTCTTTTCGTTTAGTCGACAAAGTTCCCGCCCAACCATGTATTCGTTGATAGTCATTTCACTTAATAATTCGAAATGTGGCGAACTTGATGAAACTTGATATGGGATACAACGCTTGGGATTGAAGACAAATCAGTAAAACTTTGCTAAAGCATCGGCGGTATCTTGGGCAGTGTGGATCAATCCATGAGGTGTTAGTACAGAGAATACACCTGGTTTGATCTTTGATCGTTCATTTACTATCTTGTAGAGAAACTTAGGATTCTTTTCCATTCTCTTAAGCAAGTTCCATTGGAATTGCATGCGATCTTCTCTTACAACAGTCGTGACGTTATTACGTATCTTACAGAATCGCTTCCAAATTTCTTCCGTACCAAACTTCTTATGAGTTACCCAAGACTCTCGCTTAACAGCTAACCATTTCTTCGTTCTACTCCGAATAACAAACTGGTTGTTGTAGCTGCATTTGTGTGGTACAAAAATCGAGTTTTCGTAAATCTTCGAATTGAGATAATTTAGAAACGAATTGTAATATGAGCCAGAATCCATTGAATCAAACTCATGAGTGTGTGCATCCCAGAGAATGATATTTAAGGATTCAAATTGTATTTTCCTTATGACTTTCATCTGTTCACACAATCGTTCCGCACTACATACATAATCAAACAAAAGCACAACATGATCACTCTTCCCCAGTGGTGCCACGTATTGTATACCCTCTACTGCGGTTGCCTCAGGCGTTAAGACAAGGTCAAGGGTTGAAGGTTGGTCAAGACCCCGCCAGCGAGTTGGCTGGTTAACGTGATTGTGTAATGAAGCAAATTCTATAACCTCCTTGAATTTATGTTCAAACGAATGCAGGGAGTGCTCACCTCTCGAAAACAGATGCGGGAGATTAAATCGCCAATGATCAGCAATAGCATATTCTGGCATCTTGTGATGTGTTGCAATGATTCGATGAGCTTATCATTGTATGAGCTTTCGGATGATGGCGAGCGGTAAATGATGCCGATCGTACATTCATCTCCATTGACTAGTTTTACTGAACACCACATCGTATCAGGAAGGCTGAGGTCAGGATGATCGATGACGTTGCACTGCGCTAAACGTTCGTGATAGTAGACTGCAACTCCACCACCGGATCTTCGATCACGATCGCGACGAAGTAGCGACATTTTCGGAATCAAAAGCTCAGCATCAGTCATGCAGGGCTGGAACCAAGTCTCTGTAACTGCAACCAAATCGGGTGAAAGTCTATCACAAAGCTCACATAGTTCAGCTAATTTGTTAGTTAAACACTGAGCATTTGTATATATGCACCTGATCGTATTTGTCTTACACAATGTCGAATCGTGTACTGTAGCTATTGGTCCGACTCGCGATGAGCCGGACCCTTTTCGTTTTTTGGGGTAACATTTGAACTGTCAATAACAAGATTGCAATCAGGCTGTGGTTGCGATGGTTCTCTGGGTTTCAGTGAAAGAACACGCTTGGGCACACTTAGTCTCACGTCTGGTGGAAGTTTTGAGCGGTTAGATTTCCAGTCGGTGTTCATAGCGATAGCCATTTCAGTCGTTAGAAAAGTGATTTTCAGAGGACTGGGCCCATTGCCTTTGTAGTTGGAGGATCTAGGTATTCTAAAAGTATCTACGACAATGGAATCACGAGATCCAATAGCATCGGCAATGTATAACCATTGCTTCAAATCATGTTGCTTTGATTCCGATGCTGATACTACATCAACATTTTCGGGGACACCGAGGAATATTAAACTACGTGAAGTAGAGTGGTCTCGACGAATGGATTGACCTTTCCTTTCCCACCAAGGTATGTCGGCTTGTACTCGGCAGGTCAAACCGGGACAAGCACTGAGTAGATACGCATTGAGGTTGACTTCTTCCATTTCAGATTTATTTCGCAATGTCACCCTTAATAGGCGCGGCCGGTCTACGTGAGGGGAGTCTTTATGCCGGGTTAAGCGCGTCATCGATGTAGGTACCAAAGCTTTTAAGCCCATGTGTGTACAGAGCTTAGTCCATTCATTTAGCTCATGTGCTTTTCTTGCTGAAAAAAGTGAATCTGTCGATTCCGGGATATTTGTGCAGATTACACTGAGAGCGATATCTGTCTTAGTAGAATGAGCTGTAACATTGCTTTTTTGGGAAGCTCGGATCTAGCAACTAGACGACGGGGAGTCCTGGACAAAGTGTTCGCAATTTTACCAGATGAGAACCTAGGTAAACAGGGTTCAGTAGGTCCATCTTTTTTACCTTCTTTCGGATATTCCGAAAGAGCAAATTGAGATGAGTTCAATGATATATGAACCGTCCAGTTCAGGCAAAAAAGTAAGGAAATGAATCCAAAAGTATGAGAGCACAAATATATGCGTCCGCACAGCGCGTCAAAATTCGGTTGGTGGATATTGTTGACGAAGCTCGATTAGTTCAGGTAACTTATTTATCAAGCATTGTGCGTTGCCAATCGTTAATCAAACTTCGGGCGTTTAATTATTTAGATAGTCATACCTTTCTGATGATTTTTGTTGTATCGTTTGTTCGCTCTGCTTGGCATAGGTAATCAAAATTCAAGACCGAATGGTCGCTCGAACCTAGCGGACAATCGTATGTAATGTTTTCGACGGAGTC
This sequence comes from Atriophallophorus winterbourni, assembly GCA_013407085.1. Lineage (NCBI taxonomy): Eukaryota > Metazoa > Platyhelminthes > Trematoda > Plagiorchiida > Microphallidae > Atriophallophorus > Atriophallophorus winterbourni. The sequence continues at coordinate 43,563 of JACCGJ010001105.1, forward strand.
TTTGTGAGTTGTCAAGATCAGATCGAGCACTGAAGGCATATCTCCCCCTCTGTATCTGGTATTGCTTTCAACGTGATTATACAAGTGAATTTCGCCAAACAGCTGCTGGAAGATGGCAGCAGTGGAGGTCCTTGTTTCTTGCAGATCTTTTTCCTCCACCCGAAGCCAGTACGTTATTCCCTATTCAAGAACGAATAAATTTAGAAATTCTTTTATCCCATACTTGGCCCAATACATGGTACAGCAATCAAAAGCTGTTACAGAGTTGAAAGAACGCTTGACAATTTTCTAATGATGCCACGATGTCCCAGTTATTTTTCGAGTTAATTTTTCAAATTCCCCTAACATTTGTCTAGCCCATGGTAACCTGACACTTTTTAGCCCAAGTATTACTTTATTGTGTGGCACTTCATATATTTTATTTTATTTGCATTATATAACGAACCTAATTTATTGATGCTATGAAGTTGGAGAAACGCTCACCTATTTTTAATTCACGCTGTTTTTTTAATTCTTTTTTTATTCCCGTCACATTTGTCTAGCCCGAGGTAACCTGACACTTCATTGGCCTATGTATTATTTCATTGTGCGCACGCTATACATATTTTTGTATTGGTATTATGTGGAGAAATTAATCTATTGCTGAAAATTCGTGAACACGAATAAAGTCATTCTTCTTCTTCTTCTTCTTCCTCTTCTTCAAATTTTGTTCGTCTTCAGCAAGTTAGGCAGATTAAAGTCTCCCATGATCAAGATTCTGGTATGATATCTCGAGGCAATCAAGCGTAGCTTGTCGGGTAGATTCGTATTATACACTTCCGGGGCTGCTGTTGGACGATATATTACTCCGATTGTGCAATCTAGGCCTGTAGTTGTCGTCAACAAACACCATAGAGTGTCCTGAAGCACCAAGTCGGAATCCGTCAGTTCTTGGCACTTGAGTCTCTGATCATAATAGAGTGCCACACCTCCTCCACGTGACGCACTGTCTCGGCGGAGCAGCGACATGCCAGAAATCTCTAACTCACAATCGTGGATTTCTGGGCTCAGCCTAGTTTCGGTAATGGCAATTAGCTGAGGTCGCTTAGTCTCACACCGAGCAACACGTTCGGCAAATTTGTTAACCAAGCGTTGGAAATTGGGCATTGGTATAAAGGCATCCAAGAACAGTTTTGGTAAGCAAAGATGGATGGTATCATGTGATGACATAATCTGAGACAACCGTCATTGTCACGCCGACTCCGGAAGAGTCAGCACTTTTCTGTTTTTTGACAAGTTAAGTAGCATATCGGTCGTTTCAGGTTGAGAGGCGCAAATCGAATCCTTTTTTGACCAAAATAGATTTCTCAATCTGGCTTCAGTCCACTCTCGGGAGTCATTTGGGGTGGCTTTGTGTTCGATTGCTGATTTTGTGTCCCAGCTGAAGATTCATTTCTTGGTTCAGGGGCTAGGGCTTCATCAATCCGGACAGTATTTAATGCAGAATGGGCTGCATTTATATCAGTTGGAACGTGCAGTATCAACCATTGTACTCATTAGGAAGTTTATTTTCAGTGGACGTGGCTCATTACCTTTATAGTTTGCTGAGGAAGGCAGTCTGAAATTATCCACGACAACGGCCTTTTCGACGAAAATGGTATCCGCCAGAAAACTCCTTTGCCTGTAGTCATGCTCAGCTCGCTCGTTAGCCTCAGGATTGCCTGCCAGTTCTAAAACTCCGAGGATGATGAGATTGCGATTAGATGTCTTTCTTTTGTCGTATGTATTGTTCCTCCTTTCGGACCATGAAATATCAGCATGAATACGAATATTTAGTGAATTGTTAGACTCACGTAGGTAAGAATTTAGTAGTACGTTTTCCAGGTGACGCCCATTTTCTAAGTTAACAATCTGGGTTTATCCTGATGAGGTGAATCACGCCGTCTAGTTAAACGAGTCAATGCTAACGGCACTGCAGTTCCAATTTTCATAAGTTCACACAGTTCCTTCCATTTTTCTTCATCATGCCTTTGACGGTCTTTGAAGAGAGTGCATTCAGGCTCAGGAACGTCAGTACAAATGACACTCAAAGAGTGTGCCTTACGATGTAAGGTGCGATAATAGATGATTTGCCAAAATAGGCATTCCAGTGTGCGACGAAGACGCGTGCTACAGAATCAAAACACAGTCTTTGATCGGAACAGCATTCGGTCATCCTGCCAAGAAGAAGAAGAAGAAGAAGAAGAAGAAGAAGAAGAAGAAGAAAACTTTATTCGTTAAAACGAATTTTCAGCGATCGATCGCTGTTAGAATGAATGAATATCCGTTCGATTATGGCATTAACCAACGAGGTCAAGATGCACATGGGAGAATAGACTGTTTGGATATCTAAAAGGGATGTTAGGTGTGATCGTAGGTCGAGATAGTTTGTTCTTTCGACGTTTGGGACAACGCACATGTCAACTGGTTCGAGTTTAAACGGGGCTTAAAGGGACTGGAGGATTGGGATGAACGAGGGATGTGGTAGGCAGATGAGGATTACACGGCGGTTGTATTTGAGTGGTAATGACGCTCGATGGAGTTGGTGGCCTGATCGCAACGAAAGCTGGTTTTAGAAGATCAATAGAAACCGTGAGCACTCATTTCCAAAACGAAGTACTTCGGTTCACGCTCAATAACTCTGCGTGTTCTATGATAGGATGGATGATGTGGTTTACAAAGTGACACACGTCGCACAAAACGAAATCGCACGTATCGCGATGATGTGATTTATGTTGGTGGATATTACGCTGTCGAGTAGGCGTAAAATCCAACTTCGACATAAACGATCGCAATCTGACAAAGTAGGCAATGACTGGCAAGGCACAACATGTGCGTTGGTGTATAAACATTTGTTGGTAGATCTTGATAAAAGTGTTGGATGATGAGTATTTGAGCAGGTAAGTTGAGTACGTGTCAACGATGGTGGGCCTCGTGTTAATGGGTATATTACATCACCGGTCAAGACCCCGCCTACAAGTTGGTTGGTTAACGTGGTTGTGCAGTGAAGCAATTTCTATGACCTCCTTGAATTTATGGAAATTGATTCAATGCAGAACTACGTTAACCAACTAACTCGCAGGCGGGGTCTTGACCAACCTTCAACCCTTGACCTTGTCTTAATGCCTGAGGCAACCGCGGTAGAGGATATCCCACTTGAAAAATGTGTCACATTACAGCGGGATATGATTTACCCTTTTTTTATTCTGAAATGTGTAAAATTCTGCAGCTAATAAAATTATTGTATCAGATTGATGTTTGTTCGGTTTCTAGTAAGTATACTACGCTTGATGGAGATATGATTACGCGAACCTACTCAAGTGGATCGACTACACGAGTTTCCGTGAAGCGCTTGTGTTACGAATTTGGTGAGAGCTTTAATATCAACTCACAATGCGTCACACTCATAGAAAGCCTTCAGTCAAACATATATCATAATTCACGATTTGTTGTCAACTTTCATTGCAATTACTCACAGCACGGCAAATGAGTCTAGCGAGACATTTCTGGCGAATAGACAACGATACAACCTAGAACAATGGTCCAAGATTTTTACGTTGATGGGGTTGGAAACGATAAAGCCTTCAGCTATTACACGTTTGGTTCGCCACCAAAGCCCCCCACACTTTGGCGAAGCGCGGCTACTAAAAGTAACACTAAACAGTGAGAGGGATATGGAGATTGTTCTTTTGAATTCTTACTTGTTACGTGACATAGCTACGTGCAATACTCAAACCTACGCCGTTATACCCTGGTGCGAAAGAAAAGGCGGCGGAAACGTCCGTAAGAAAATCAACAAGCGCAGTCTGATCCTTCTAAACGCTCCAGAGGCTACCAGTCCAACAGAGGCCACGAAACAACAACAACACGACTATAAACAGTGGTTATACGTTGCAGAAGCGATTGGAGCACGCGAAAGTGTTGTCGCGATACCGGGGTCATCAAACTACAAAGGCGATGGACCATCCCCTTTAAAACTCACTTTCTTAACTTTTGCTATGACAGCCTTTGTCAGATAAAATTGGAAAATACACAGGAAAAATATCCCCAATGACCTCAGACTCAGCATACCAAAGGCTGCCTCCGAAACACAAGCTGTAGCAACGCCGTGCGAAGACACGGACAGACTAAACTCCGAAGTTGTTTCAAAAAACTGCAATAGTCCTGCTCTCAGGGGGTCAGGTATACAAACATCATCCGCATAGGCTCGCTACACACGAAAACCACTGTTAAATGCCTATACACAAATGCACAGTGCTTGCGGAACAAAATCGCCGAATTAACCCATTTTAACGCTCAGTTTTCTGCTTACATAATTGCTGTTACCGAAACATGGTTTTACGACCAGGTGAACGATTGCGAGCTAGCACTTCCCAACATGATCCTACTTCGACGAGACCGTTCAAGATCAGGTGGTGGAGTTGCTTTGTATTATAACGAACGTCTTCAATGCACAGCTGTACCTGACACAAGGTTTGAGCTAGAGGACACCATGTGGTGTAGCCATCGCTTTGAAACAGGAGAGAACCGTATACTTGGTGTGATCTACCACTCGCCCAACTCTTCCGATTCCCACAATGAAGCGCTGTTACAAATGATGCGCAACGCTGGAAACCTTAGAGAATGCCAATTGTTAATAATGGGTGATTTTAACCTCTTGCATCTCTACACCAAAAGTGTACATACTCAGCAATCCCTTGAGTACAAATTCCGTGAGATAATCACTTTCAATCCCTTATACAACCATGTCCATTCATTCACTCGACAAAGGGGCCTCAATGAATCATCAATTCTAGATCTGGTTTTAACCTCCGAAGCAACAGCAGTAGAGTCATTGCAGTATCATAGTCCTTTGGGGCTAAGTGACCATCTTGTGTTGTCCTTCGAATTCGTGATAACAAAGCCAGAAGGGCGTCGGACGACGTTAAGTTCATCGGGAGAGTCGATTACTTCGGCCTTCGCGGTGCCATTACGATTATGGAGGAAAAATATCTCGATCTTACGAATGCAGAAACTCATTGTTCTAGTCTGTTAAGTTATATCGGTACAAAACTAGACGAAAATTCTACCTGTGTTCCCAAAAGGAAATCAAGAACATTTTGCTTCAAACTCCGAAGCCGCACTCGGAAGTGGATAGCCATGCGAAATTCCGCATGGGCTGCACACAAAATAACACGAACAGACGCATCTTGGGAACACTTTCGTAATTTCCGTAACAAGGTGACGTCCTTAATTCGAGAAGACAAGCAATATCACCACTGGAAGCTGATCGTCCAGATGGAACAACATCCTAAGTTGCTGAACACCATCGTAAACACCGCGACCAAGGTTAAACCAGGTGTATTTCCTATCCAGACAGAGAACGGACTGACAGATAATGTCAAGGATACAGCTGATGCCCTAATATCATTTTATGCGCAAGTATTTTGTCCAAAGAATATGTCAACGCTGACGTCCGTGCCACGCGCACCACAGGTCAAATGCCTTAGTAACATCGAGGTTAATCCTACGGTTGTGCGAAAGCATTTACGCGGGCTGAACGTTCGCAAATCACCAGGAGAGGATGGAATAACACCTGCTGTTCTGAAGTCATGCGAGCTGGAGCTTTGTGGCCCACTATGTGGTCTATTCAGGCACTCATTGAATACGGGAACCGTACCAACTCAATGGAAAACCGGTGTTATCACACCGATCTACAAAGGGGGCAGTTGTTCTGATCCGGAAAATTACCGTCCCGTGACGCTTTTTCAGCGGTTTCTAAAATTTTGGAACGCCTGGTGTGTGAACGACTTGTTGAACATCTCGAGAACCATCAGCTAATAACCTTCACACAACACGTATTTAGGAAAACATTTTCATGCCTGTCTAACTTGCTCACGACTCTAAATGACTGGATGCAAGCACTAGACCAAAGGGGTTCCGTCCATGCCGGTTACTTAGATATATCTAAAGCATTCGACAGAGTGAATCACTCCTTACTGCTTCAGAAGCTGCAGAATGTTGGCGTCATCGGAAACTTACTAACATGGTTCACAAGTTACCTGTCTGGACGCAAAGTAAAAGTCAGAATAGATGGTGAACTTCTCGAACAATTGAAGCCACGAGCGGAGTCCCTCAGGGTTATGTTCTCGGTCCGATACTGTTTCTCATATTTATAAACGATCTACCGAACTTACTAGCATGTAAGCTTGTTTTATTCGCAGGCGATGTAAAAATCTGGACGAAGGTCAACTCTATCGAGGACTGTCAAGTTCTGCAAGGAGATTTGAATAAGCTGCACCAGTGGTCAATCCAAAACAAACTGCCATTTAATTTCCGCAAGTGCAAAATGTTGCAAGTCGGAAAACCCTTTCCCTTTACCTATACACTTGGCAGCCACCCGCTTGAATGGAGTACATCACAAAAAGATCTCGGAATCTTGGTGTCTGGCACTTTGAAGAACAGCCTACAGTGCGAAGCCGTCTACAAGCGTGCGTGCAGCTTGCTAGGTTTACTGAAACGCATTTTCGGACGTTTCCCACCACACTCACTCGCGAAAATACTAAACACTTACATACATTCTGTCGTTGACTACGCTGTACAAGCTTGGACGCCATGGATGGAAAAAATCATCTCGCTCCTCGAACGAATTTATCACAAGGCAACCAAAATGGTTACCGGATTGAATAATTTACCCTTTGAGCAGCGACTGACCAGACTTGGACTGTGCACCCTCGAGCGCAGACGTATCCTACACGACTTACTCTGACATATCGAATCATCTACGCGAAATCCCACCCTCTCAAACACCTCTTCAAGTTTGGTTCCTTTGTCCCCACACGCAGCCACCCTTTGACCCTTCAAATCCCACACTCACGATTGAATTGTCGTCCTAACTTCTTCGCTGTCCGTGTATGCTTCTTGTGGAATAGCTTGCCGACAGATATTGTTACCTCAGCGAACGAACACATCTTTGAACAAAGGTTACGAAACCTTATATTGAGAACTACTGCGTTGACCCCTACCTATTGATGTCTATATTTTTTAACGCACGGAACTACCGTCCATCCAAAGATTCTTTTCCCTCAGTCTGTGTCGTCTGTGGGTATTATTTCCCTCCACCTATGAAGAACATGGATATGATCATACAAGTAACGATTTTTTTAATTTTTTATAACGTGCCGTCTCGCCACGGTCTGCTATCCTCATTGGGTGCATGCGGATTGGGAATCAACCGACAAGCAGACTGTATTTTTCCGCACCAGCGAATCGAAATACCAAACAACAAATGTCAATTCTGAAACTTGGAACTTAGAACTTCCGGTCCATGCTTCCAGGATTTCATGACGACGTCTCGAATATCAGAGGCGTTAAAATGTCCGCCGTGATTAACAATGAGCTAAAGATGATGAATGTCAACGTGGCTGCCCTACAAGAGACGCGATTACCAGACACTGGTAAGCTAACAGAAAGAGATTACACATTATTTTGTAAACGAATAGGTTCCGATGAGCCTCGACTGCATGGAGTTGGGTTTGCCGTGCGAAACGACATATTAAATGCAACAGAACCGAGCAGCAGCGGGAGCGAACGGATTTGGACTTTAAATCTGAGGTGCATTACTGGTACTATTACGTCGGTCAACGTTTATGCACCGACGCTCTCTGCGACGCCTGCTGAAAAAGACGCTTTTTATCATAACGTCACAGCCGTCCTGAAAAACGTGCCACAGAAAAACTGTGTAGTGGTATTGGGTGATTTCAATGCCAGAGTTGGTGCAGATTACGAGTCTTGGCAAAACTGTCTCGGAAGGTTCGGTGTAGGTAAAACCAATGAAAATGGGCAACGCCTTTTAGAATTGTGCACACAGTTCAATCTTTGTGTCAGTAACACTTTCTTTCAAACAAAACCACAACATAAAGTCTCTTGGAAACATCCTCGCTCTAAGCATTGGCATCAGCTTGATCTTATTCTTGTTAAGCGAACTAATATAGGAAGCGTGCTCCTCACCAGATCATATCAAAGCGCAGACTGCGACACTGATCATTCACTGGTCTGTGCAAAACTGAAGCTTCCCAACACGAGATTTCACCGCACCAAATTGTCTGCTAAGCTTAGGATAGACGTCACTCGCATGTGCGAACCTAATCTAACTGCGAGATTCGCAAAAGCCTTCACAGACGAGTTCAACAAGACAACCCCACTTGAATCTGCTTCAGAAAACTGGGAATTGATAAAAAGCTGCATATGCCGAGTCGCACTTTCCACTTTCGGTCCGAAGAAAGCTCGAACGAGCGACTGGTTCGAAGTAAAAGCTTCTGAGATGACTGCTGTGTTGGATGAGAAACGCTCAGCATTCTTGAGGTTCGAAGGTATGCCAACAGATGAAAACATACGTCTTCTAAGAGCAGCTAGAAATAAGGTCCAACAGACTGCAAGGCGATGTGCAAACGACTATTGGACTGAAATTAGCCTCAATATCCAAAAAGCTGCGGATACCGGAAATTTTCACGGTATGTATGATGGGATCAAGAGAGCCATTGGCCCAAACAAACTTAAAACGGCTACCATTAAGTCTTTATCTGGTAAGCCGATTGTCGACAAAACTCAACAGATGGAAAGATGGGTAGAGCACTTCTCCTCTCTCTACTCTAGGGACAGTACGGTTCTACCGCATGCACTTGAAAATGTCGAACGGTTGCCGACCATTAAATATCTAGATACCCCTCCTACTCTTGATGAGCTCAATAAGGCAATCGACCGCATAGCGAATGGGAAGGCCCCTGGTGACGACGGAATTCCACCTGAGCTCATCAAATGCGGTAGAGCAGCATTATTACAGCCTCTTCACCATTTGCTTTTTCAGTGCTGGCAGGAGGGGGGTGTCCCACAAGAGATGCGAGACACGGATCATCACGCTATTTAAGAATAAGGGTGACAGAGGCGACTGCAACAATTACAGAGGAATCTCCCTTATGAATGTTGTAGGCAAATTGTTTGCTAAAGTCTTACAGACCCGGCTGCAAGTTTTAGCTGATAGAATTTACTCCGAATCTCAATGTGGCTTCCGCAAGGGAAGATCAACCGTTGACATGATCTTCTCCCTGAGACAACTTCAAGAAAAGTGTCGGGAAAAGCGTATGCCATTATACGCTGTTTTTATTGATTTAACTAAGGCATTCGACTACGTCAGCAGGGAGGGTCTTTTCAAAATGTTTGATCTGATAGGCTGCTTCCGAAGGCTGCTCAGATTCGTTATTTCGTTCCACTCAGGCATGAAAGTCTCAGTCCATTTTAACGGTTGCAGTTCAGAAGCATTTGAAATTCACCGAGGCGTCAAACAAGGGTGTGTTCTTGCTCCTACGCTGTTCGGCATTTTCTTTGCTCTGCTTCTGAAGCACGCTTTTAGGACGAGAACAGAAAGCATTTACATACGCACGCGAAGTGATGGCAAGCTTTTCAACCTGAACCGGTTGAGAGCACAAACCAAAGTACGGGATGTGATAATCCGTGACCTGTTGTTTGCCGACGATGCAGCCTTTATTGCTCACTCCCAAGAGAACCTACAGTCGCTAATGGACTGTTTTTCGTCGGCATGCAAAGACTTTGGTCTAACAATCAGCATGAGCAAGACCAAAGTCCTTGGTCAAGGGACTGTATCGCCACCAATCATCACTGTTGGAAACTGTCAGCTTAAACCAGTACATCATTTCACATATCTTGGTTCAACCATTGCGGATAACTTCTCGCTAGACACGGAGATTGATAAGCGGATTGACAGAGCAGCTGTCATTTTGTCCCGATTGAACTCTCGTGTTTGGGGTAACCGCAAGCTGACTGTAAAGACAAAGATGATGGTATACAGCGCGTGCGTACTAAATGCTTTACTATATGGCAGTGAAACCTGGACCACCCACGCAAGACACGAACGGAAGCTGAATGCTTTCCATCTACGAAGCATCCGTCGTATCTTGAACATATCGTGGATGGACAGAGTGACTAACGCTGAAGTGCTTTCAAAAGCTGGTCACAGAGCATGTTCACCCTATTACGTCAGCGCCGCCTGCGGTGGCTTGGTCATGTCTAAAGAATGGAGAATGGTCGTATTCCGAAAGATCTACTCTACGGTGAGTTGCAATTAGGAAGTCGACCATTGGGCAGACCGCACTTGCGGTACAAAGATGTTTGCAAAAGAGATATGAAAGCTCTTGCATTGACCCCGCAAGCTGGGAAGAACTAGCTCTTGACCGCTGACATTGGAGGCATTGTGTAAAGCGTCGTCTGCAATCCGGGGAGGAGCAAATACAGCTCTGGCTGCTGAACGAGATCACGCCGCCGGCGTGCAACTGATACAATACAACAGAGTTCTGACTATCGTTGCAAGCGCTGCGGGAGAGATTGTTCCTCCCGAATCGAACTGTTTAGTCATTCAAAAAGCTGCAAAACATGAAATTCATGCGATGTGATGTACATCCATGGTCGACATCGACCGACGGAGGCCAGCAACATACGTATATCTTATGGTACTGTGCAGCAATTTGCTTTTTAACTATAAATCTTGAAACGTATTGATTTTTTCCGGAACAGAGCCGGAGAATCTGTGCCGTTCGCCGCCCCACCGTGACCAACTTAAGGTCAGAAAGAGTCACTCATTTAAAGTACAAATGAAGCTAGAAGTCGGCGAGGACGAAGGATCAAAGAGGAATTGATTTACCTGTGGAATCTTGTAGGCCAAACCCTCAACAGCCTTTATCTCTATGTCTGTAACAACGAGTTGAGTAAAAACGATTATTTAATAAACAAACTTAAATTTTGAAATAAAGTGAACAGTAACTGAATTGAAAAGCAACATAAAGGCCTCCTTCGTATTTTCCAGCACATTTTTTCCAATAGCGTTAGAACTTGACCGTGAATGGAAGATTGATCTGACTAAACTTTCTCTCTGCATCAACGATAGGATTTTGGCTTTCCTCTACATGTACACTGGCAACAACTAGGTAATATTCTTCGACATGGGCAACAATTGTTGTACGGTGGACCAGTGCAGTAGTTTTGGAATTCTGAAGCATTGATCATTGTTGGATGTGATTGTGAGTGGTCCTGCATCGAGGTTCTCACATGCCCGTATCCCATCATTCCTCGGTGCTTGAAATTATCGTTTTCTGCTAACGAAGCTGGTGTTCCCCTACTCGATTGGGGCGATCCGAAGCTTCTGCTCACAGTAGGTGATTCCATAAAGTTGTCTCGACGACTATATTGTGTATAAACTGAATTGCGCAAAGGCATTGCTCTTCCTGGACAATTGCACTGACAAAGCAGTTGCCTGCAATCTAGAATTATGGAATGACCTTGCTGCATTGGGGAAGCTTGCAAATTAGTGTCCATTGAAACGAGTGACGTATGCGGTGATACCGATTGACTGGCTCTTTGTTTCGTATGGGAACGTACAACGCATACCAAGGGTGGTGTTGCATATGGTTCGTTACAAGATGCTGGACAAGTATTCTTTTGCTTCTTTCTACGAAAACAATACCAAACGATCTTTTCGACTTATGACTTGTCGGTTGAACGTCATTATCCCATATAGGTGGGCACTGATTTTGGGGATAAACCATTTGTGTTGACAGCTTTTGTGACTTTATACTTGACGGTTAATGCTGCTCATCGAGACGAAACGATTGGTTGGTTTGCGATGTTCTAGACCTCGCGTCAGCTGAGCATGCAATGATCGGGGATTAATCATCTTCTTCCTTTGGATTGCTATTACTAACCCCAGATTTTCGATATATCGATCCATAGGAAATTAACGGCCTGTAATCATTTAGCTTTTCGCAAAAGCTTAATCGTGATTTGTCTTCTGTGGACCACAATTTTTCATTCTGAACACACGGTCCGTTGCACGAAGCTTGGCACGTATACTTTTGCTTCTTCTTTTTTCTAAAACATGGGAAACAAGACTCTTCGGAATCTTTAATTATCAGCTGGTTATCAACCGCACAAGCAGGTGGACAATTACAGACATCATCACTCAGCTGATGTGACAGTTTTGGGGATTTAATGCTCGTCGTTTCTATATGCTCGTCGTTATCTCTGATGATGTTCGATTGTGAGATTCTAGTCTTCACTCCCGATGAGCAAGTCGCGGCCAGCGATTTGTCATCAACTTCTTTAAACGTCGTTCCGCAGCAGGTTACGTCATCGCTAGCTACTTCTTGTAAGACTTTATTTGAACAACAAAAACTCGAAGCGCATTTCTTCGATTTTTGGATTTCTGATTTACAACTATTTTGATCTCGATTATTTTTATCCGTTTTAGATTTCCTACAACACGTTACATTATGTTCTGGTGAATGATTTCTATAACAGTGATCGTCTTTAGACGAGCAGCCCACACCTTGGTCGATTTTGATAGTGTTTCCTTTCGGAGTCTTCCTACGAGAAAAACAGCAGAACAACGGTTTGCGTTTCCGAGACGAAATCGATTCGCTGGCATATTGAGAACATTTAGACCCTGAATGATTGATCGTAGCTGAAGAGGGCGAAAGTTGGTCATCATTTTTCTTCGTTTCTGACTGACTACAAAGAGCCTTGGTGGACTGCTGGCAACAACCAGGACAACCACAAGTTAACGTTCCTAAATTGGAACCCGAGGCTTTTTCGCAATTCAAGGTGATTGTATGAGTTATCTCTATAATGTGAGCTTGATTTTCTGCGATAGTGTCTACGCGGGTGTTTTCGTGATTTAATGAAGTAGCATGAATTCGAGTAGGAATGAGTTCTAGCGGTTGTCCTTGCTGCATCTGGAAAGCATCCTGCGGTGGAGCAAACGTGTGTTCAGATTGAGACAAGACGGTGAAATCTGTTTGTCGGAGAGAATGCTTATCCAAATCGACTAATTGTTGTGAATTATGCACTTGGTTCATCGAACCCGTTGTTGCATGTGGCTGTTGAATCGTGCTCTCGTCTAAATTTTGGCGCTCATTTGAAATAGTATTATTGTTGGCGTTGGTAAAACGAGGTTGATAAACCATTGGCACAATAATGGTGGAATTATCGGTAGACAAATTTCGCGCGCGAGGGTCGTAATCGAGGCCATGTGGTGCGCGTTCATAACTCTGAGACGAGAAGCTAATCGAGCCCGGGTGTTGAGAAACTGGAGATCCATTTACTATGCTTGGGTCGTGGTACGATTTGCTGTTTTCCGTTGAAACAACGTGATCGCTTGAAGCTAGTTCGGATTCCTTTTTTGTTCGATGTGAGTTAATGGTATCATGTATCAATATGTCGTGCGGTGGGACGCGAGAGGAATAAGACGCAATTCCGAGCATTCCCAGTATGATTGTAATGGAAAGTGTTTGAACTCGTCAGGCTACTCTGTTGTGTAATCGTCCATGCCCAGCATATCAATATTGGAAATATAATCTGAAACGTTTATTACATTCACGTGTCCAGATTTCTCGGAGGCTCAAAGAAAATTGATGAACGTAAAAGAGAATTAAAGTTAGACAACTGAAGTGATAATCGCCTTCAAATACACAATCACATGACTTAAGATCAATGACCAAGTAGACTAAATCGCGTGACTCTAGATTCAAGATTCAAGATTCAAGATTTAGTCTGTATATTCATCCATTGACTGCAACACCACGATGGACAGAAGAATCGAGTTATTCCATTTACAGAGGTGCTGATCGTTTAGCTACAAAAAGCTACAGATATGTAACATCATTTTCGGAGTTCCCCAATGTTTAGTTCTCTTTCTGGTTTATGTCAATGAACTACAGGAACTTGTTCGATGTAACATTTTTTTATTTGTGGATGACACAAAGTTATTGCGTTGCATCCGTAACCCAGAAAACTGCTCGTTATTACAAAAAGGTCTTGGTGTTGAAGAACAACCTCTCATTTAACTCCAACAAATGCAAGCTTATGAACGCATAATGAACGCGACAAAAATACCATTATTGCCGCACTCAGAGACCACTACCGAAAATTCAACAGAGAATTTGTCACATTCAAGCAGGCCGACATTTACCCAGATAACTGCGCAAAATCTGACGAAAACTAAAAAGGATTCATCAGCGTTGAACACATGTCACGGAATTCAGAAAGAAATCCACATAGCCACCGTCGAAAACACGGACTCAAACTATAAACCAAAACCCACACGTATAAACCTCGGTGTGATATGTACCAACGTGACCGAGTCACAGGAAACGCTATTCGAAGCCAAACAGAAGCACGACTTAGTGGAGTGGCATAATCTTTGTAGTCAGATGAAACTGTCCCCAGTTACCCCCTCATCAATTGTTCGGCTACACCGTCACATGAATTCCCCCCGCAAAAATGATTCGTCTTTTATAAGTTACGTTGAAATCAGCTGAGGATGTGGAAAACGTACTTTTAAATGCTTACAAGCTTAGAGATGTTTCCAAATCTACAAGTCGTATCCTTCCGGATCTACCATGGTGGGAGCGAAGGACGACAAAGAAATATCGAGAGGAAAATAATCCAAGAAGTATCGTACTTCTGGGTGTTCCAGATTACGCTGCAGACGATCCTTCTCAAAAGTTTGAGCACGATCACAAACAGTGGAAATACTTAGCTGAAAAGATCGGCGTTAAAACATCCATACTTGTAAGCACTTTCAGGATGCCGATGTCTACAAACTATAAATGGCAAGTCCCTAGCCCTCTGAAGCTAACCTTTTTGACAACCGAAAAGACCGATAATGTCAAACGCGAATGGAAGTCAAATAGAAGATATCTACCCCAAAAAGTAAAGTTAAGCTTGCCCTGGATCAAAACCGAAATTCAGCAAACGGATAGTACTGATCAATATACGTCAAGTGTCACAGTTCAATTGGAACCTCATGCGCCACTTCAAAAAACTTGAGCATTCCGGCTCTGACAGCTTACACCCCGTCATTATTCATAAAAAACACAATTAAGTGCATCTATACGAACGCAAACAGCCTGATCAATAAGCTGCACGAACTCTCCGAGATTTGTGATGAAACGAACCCAGACATAGTTGCCATAAAAGAAACGTGGTTCACTACCTCGTTTTCTGATCTAGAACTCTCTTTACCAAGCATGTCTTTATTTCGACGTGACCGTTTGAGTGATGGCGGAGGAGCAGCACTCTAATGCAAACAATCATTTATTTGCAGAGTTATGGATGACCAAAATCTGGATATACCCGACACGCTTTGGTGTTCTATAACTCTTACTTCTGGTGACCAGTGCGTTATTGGAGTGATTTACCGTTCTCCAACCGCGAACCTCGACCTGAACAATAAACTGATTACTGCTTTGCAATATGTAACAACGCGATACAACACTCAAATTTTGATAATGGGAGACTTCAACCTTCCCCAGCTATATAACCGTGATGATCATCCACCAGAGACATTTGAACACGAACTTCGAGCAGTCTTGGATTACACCTTCCTCTATAACCACGTTAATGGATTTACTCGTATGAGGGGAGCTGACAGGCCGTCTACCTTGGACTTGTTACTTACATCTGATCCTACCGCTGTAGAAACTATCATCTATAAACCGCCGATTGGACGGAGCGATCACGTTGTCCTAGAATTCGACTACGTTTGCAGTGCTAGGCGCAAATTTGACGGAATGAAATGCTTCAGAAAGGTAAACTACCGTACCCTTTGTGCAGAGCTTCAAAGCATTAGTCTCATACAGTTGGATTACTCTGATCCAGACAGTCATTGGCGCTCTCTTCTACAACACCTGAAATTTATATTGGAGAAACATTCAAACTTCGTCCCGAAGAAAAAATTCTCGACGTAACAAATTTAAGCTACGTAGCAGGACCAAAAAGCGGATGCAGCAAAGGGCAATAGCATGGGAGTTTCATAAGACTGCAAATACAGCTGATTCTTGGATGCAATATACACGACTATGAAATAAAGTTATCAGCTTGATTCGAGACGATAAACAAGCTTTTCAATCGCAATTGATTTCACAGGTGCATCGGAATCCAAAGCTTTTATATCGAGTTGTAAACGACAGAACATATATCAAACCAGGTGTCTTTGCCCTAAGAACTTCATCCGGCTTCACTGAATCCGTTGAACAAACCGCTGATTTGTTAGCAGACTTTTATGCTGGAGTATTTGCACCGAAATCCATGGAGCACGAACGGGAACCAAGCATTCGTTATGATCGTCCCACTCTAAGTGAAATATTAATTACTCCGATGGTGGTTGCGCAGCACTTAAGAAAGTTAAACGCAAAGAAATCTCCGGGACCAGACGAAATTTCACCGAAGCTCCTCAAAAGCTGTCATGCGCAGCTCTCGGAACCTTTATCTCGTCTGTTTAACGAATTGCTTCAAGTTGGAATGGTACCAATTGATTGGAAGCTGGGACTAATTACACCAATTTACAAAAGTGGATGCCGTTCTGAAGTAAAAGATTACAGGCCTGTGACATTGCTGTCTTCGGTTTCAAAGGTTTTGAGCGCATAATCACTGCAGAAGTAGTGCGCCACCTGGAATCGAACGGACTCTTGACAATTGCCCAGCACGGATTTCGCAGAAACCGCTCTTGTCTAACTAATTTGCTGACATGTTTGGACGACTGGACTAGTGTAGTGGACGCTGGAGGCAGTATTCATGCATGCTACCTTGACATTTCAAAGCTTTTGGCAGAGTTGATCACAACTTACTGCTGAACAAGCTAAAGAAACACGGTATTGCTGGAGGACTATATGACTTGTTGCGAGACTATCTCAGCAAAAGACACAAACGGGTTCGAGTTGACGGTATACTATCGAAGGAAATCGACGTCACTAGCGGTGTTCCATAGGGATCCGTGCTTGGACCGATACTGTTTCTGATTTATATGAATGACCTGCCAACACCACGCGGCAGTAAGATGGTTCTGTTCGCAGATGACATAAAAATATGGGAAAAAATCAGCACTGCCGAGGATTGCAGTGTGCTTCAAAGTGACTTGGATGCAGTGCAAATGTGGTTATCTGAAAATAACCTACCGCTAAACATGCAGAAGTCTCAAATCATGCACATCGGTCTTGTGCTAAGCTTTTCTCATTCATACAAGCTTGGAAACAATATCCTGGAGTACACCAAACAAGAAAAAGACCTGGGTGTCTGGATTTGCGGTAGCCTGATAAATGGTCTACAATGCGAAGCCGTTTACAAACGCGCGTCTCGGATGCTCGGTGTGTTAAGGCGGATATTCGGACGTTTTTCCCAGAGATGTTTTTCTCTGATGATGAACACGTACATACACCCGCTTACTGATTACGCTTCACAAGCCTGGACCCCATGGCTTCAAAAAGACATTTCACTATTGGATCGCATATATCACAGAGCCTCAAAGTTGGTCATTGGGCTCGAAAACCTACCATTCGCTGACCGACTAACTAAACTGAAGCTGACGACACTTGCACAAAGGAGACTGCGAGCCGACCTCCTCCTCACATTCAAAATCCTTAACAGTGTTTCCCACCCTTTGGATATACTATTTCACCGACGAACATCCAGCAACAACCGCGGTCACAACTGCAAGTTGGAAATACCCCACTCCAATCACAACTGCCGCAGGTATTTTTATTCTGTGCGTATTTGTTTCGCTTGGAATTCCCTACCAGCCAATTTGGTAAGCTCAAACACTTTTCTATATTCAAATTAAAACTGGACGATTTCCGGAGAGCCAATCCTAATTATGCCCCGAACTATTTATAATCTATCGTTACCAGAATTATTTTGATTTTAAAATTTTTCTACACACATATACACATATAAAGTTGTACCTATAGTTCAACTGCATGGTTATTGTAAAGTAATTGTTTTTTCAACCATAAATCTTGAATCTTATTAATGTTGCGAATCGAGTAGAGTTTACAAACGAAATAGGTTCACGTCCTCAAAAATTGCAGTGAAGAAAAAGATTAGGGTGTCTGGATATGTTCCAGTTTAAAAACCTCAGTTCAAACTAGCACTGTCTTTACAAAGGCAACATGCGTCCTCAATCTACTAAAACTAGTATTTGGGAGATTTTCTTCCAAGATATTCCCAAGCATCATGTATGCATATTCGAGACCAGTCATGGAATACGGGAAGAATGTACAAATTATGCAGCGAATCGATAACCACTCAGTAAAACTAGTTCTCAGCATCAGCAACAAGCCATATAAATAAAGGAAAGCTCACATTAATCTGTTCGACTTTCCTCACCGACGAATCAGAGGAGACCTTATCCCACTTTACAAAATATTCCAGACCTAAAACAATCCCTTACGCGGCCTATTCACGCGAAGGGATACGAGGAATTATCACATCCATGAATATATGCTGGTTATAATTCGCTCCCCCGAAACGGTGGAAGGTATTTTTATTCTTTTCGTGTGGGTTTTACTTGGATCCGTTTACCTTCTGCCGTTGCTCATTCCACTAGCTTGCGTGACTTTAAAAACAAAACTAGACGAATTTTTATTGAATTAGTCGTTTCCCGAATAGTTATATACTGTTTAATCTAATTGCTTATTTTGTTCAATAGACGCAATTTTTAGTTTTTACCATCCTATGATTATTAATGCGCTTGATGCAATTTAGTCCATTAAAAACCTTGAATTACTTTGAATTAACTTGAATTTCGAAGTAATCGTTGGTGTTTATCTAACCTTCTTACAACATTCGAGGATTGGAATAGGCACTAGATGAACGTGAGTCCCTACTTGCTTGCTACATCGATATTTCCAATGCTTTCGATAGAGGCAAACCTAACATTCTACTAAAACAGCTCAAGCTTATGGTATAACGGGGATGTTGCTGAATTTTATAAGGGACTATCTTACTGTGTGACAGGTCAAGTTTCACGTTGGCAGCACCCTCTCTAGAA
The DNA here is from genome assembly GCA_013407085.1 of Atriophallophorus winterbourni. NCBI lineage: Eukaryota > Metazoa > Platyhelminthes > Trematoda > Plagiorchiida > Microphallidae > Atriophallophorus > Atriophallophorus winterbourni. The sequence continues at coordinate 62,452 of JACCGJ010001105.1, forward strand.
AAATAGACGTCTACAGTGGAGTTCCGCAAGCCTCAGTGTATGAACCTCTTCTGTTCTTGGTTTATATGAACGATATAGTAGAGGATATTGGATGTAACTTGATAATGTTTGACGATGATATTAAAATATATGGAAACGTGTCAGGTATGTTAATGACTGTGCCGCTTGACAACTGTATTTGTACACCTTGTTTCTGTGGTCCCGGACAAATGAGTTACCATTTAACCCTGCGAAATATAAAATGATGCAGCGCAATGGCCTTACTCGAACACGAAAACAATCAAAGGCTTTAAGCATTCCGCATTCTCGATTGGATATTCGTCGTGATTTTTTCCGGGTAAGAATTTGTTTCACTTGTAACATTTTGGCTGAAGAAATCACACGCTCGGAATCATTTGAGGTTTTCGCCTATAAACTCAATGAATATATGACGAACCAAGCGGTATGTGACTTTCCCTATTGACTTTTGAGAGATTCTGTATTTTTACTCCATCCTATGGTTATTGTTAAGCTTATTGCATTTTCTACAATAAAACTTTCAGATTTCTGAGTCTGACCACTTGAAAAATATGGCACATTACAGCGGGATATGATTTATCCTTTTTAATTCTGAAATGTGTAAAATTCTGCGGCTATAAAAATTATGGTATCAGATTGACATGCAAGACCCCGTCTAGGTTCATTCGAAAAGTCAGTTGTAGAGTGTCTTCTAACCTAAAACCAGGACACCATTGCCAAACATTTTATAATAAAGCAAACAGTATGCTGGGTCTGTTAATATCAAGGAGTTTCTCACCCGAAAACCTACTCCGTATACTCAATACAAGCGTGCTTCCTGCTATGGAATATTTTATCTTAGCCTGGGAGCCATGGCTTGTCTCATTACCCTCGCTTCATCGTCCTGACCGCATTCGACACGAATGAAATCCTCCAAAATGATATGAAACTCCTTGACCTGATTTATCATGCGACAAACGTGGTTGCATGTTATAAAAATTGCTATTCAAAATGGAATGTACAAACTCAAATTACCTGAGGCATTCTCTTTCTATTCTACGTCAATAAGATATCACAAATTGTTTGCTGTAACATAATGTTATCTGCGGACGATATAAATGTAAGGAATTGCATTTATAACCAAAGACTGTTTGTTATTAAGGAAAGATCGTGACGCACTTCGCATTTGGTTGTTTAAAATCAAACTGCAAGCTCATGATTGTAGAAAATCAAATCGATTTCACATACTTGAAAACTGAGTCACACAAAGAATTGTGTCGGGAAAAGCTCCAGCCGGACTTCAAATAACCCCTTCCTTTGCAAACGTATCGCTTGCCCTTAACCTAATCAAACGTGTATTTTTCAAACTGTTTCCAAGATCAACAATAGAGGGAAATATTTGTAGCTCAGGGTGTGGATGGTGTTCAACTTGTGTTCGCCGAGTTGGCCACCGATCATGAACACATACATGGTCTCCATGCTCCCAGAAAGATATAGAACTTATACAGCGAATTTATTACCTCTCAACGAAACTAGTTCTCAGCATGCGAAACAAGCCTTATGAACAAATGATAATTCACCTGAATTGGTTGAATTACATGAATTTAAGACTAAGCTCGACAAGTTTTTATCCAAACCGTCGTTCACAGAGTCCTTATGTAATCTTGTTGTTAAGCGTGTTTTTCTTTTCTTCACCATCCTAGGGTTGTTGTATAGCTTAATGTGTTCAGACCACTAAATGCACGGAATTACAAGGCGACGATTACAGAGTGAGCTAAAATTGACATATAAAATACTTCTAACCCAACACCATTGTTTTAATCAATTGGTGAAGTCCGAGAAGCTTATTTGAACACAAAAGCATTCAAAGGCTCTGGCTATTATAAAGTTTCGATTGTATAAGCGGAAATTTGTTTAGTTTTCATGTCGAATCTCGATGAACTTATGTTAAGCCATGCGTTATATGACTGTTTTTATTAATGCACTGATGTTTCGATGATTGTGCTTCATGTAGCTCGTCATCCTATGGATTTTCCTAACATCAAATTTCCGATTTGTGAATTACCTTGGATTTCGCTAGTCATCAACGACGGAAAGCATAATCACTTCACTGAATGTCTATTGGCATCATACAGACGAGTTTAACCTGAGATTTTAAGCACAGGCTGATTTCATACTTCACAACGCAACACTTTCTAGTTCGCAAATCTCTCACTGCAGTGTTTGCACTTGGAATGGTATGAGGATAAATAATACTCACTAAAGAATAGTTCACTATAAAGAGTTTGACCGTACGTCCTTAATTATTCAATATGAAATTCCGTACAAACCAAAATTGTTACGAACCTGTTACATTTTGTGCTTTGGTATATGAGTTCATTGTTTTGGCCCACAGGTTGGTGATCTAAGTTAGCTGCACGCTCGTGTAAAAGATTCCACATTGCATTGGTAAGTATGTTGTGTAACAGATGGTGCACCTTATTTCAAATTGTATTCCAAAATGCTTCTAAGTTTATTATTCTGGTTATCATGTACAAGTTAGTCAATAGTCTTATTAGAGTACATAATGAAAGATCTTGGCAACTGGGTCTCAAATTCGAAAACTGCGTAGGATAATCTCTAAGCTTACCTTTCATCGTGACGGGCAACATCCGACGTATTTTCGAGCGTTTTTAATCAGCTTTGTTTCCCAGGCTACTAAAATAAATAACATCACCAAGCCACCGCACAAATTTGAGCACTGTGATGGCAATAGGACAGTACTTTACTCGCAAGTACCTATCACAAAATCAAAAAGGTTAAGTGGACCTCGTAGGCACCCATATCGCAGGGCGACATATTCAAAATGCGTTTTCTGTTAGAACGTTTATTATGTTGACTGATATACACAGCGAGATGATATATATATACATTATCGACTGACTGTCATACGTTTTTTATCTGCTGTCTGCGATCATCCGGTACAGACAGCATAATCAGGGCTCACTTTACGAATTATACACAGATCGTATGGTTGGGTGTAGCTAATTGCTTTCATGCCGTGTATTTTGAATAAAAAACCCTGGAATCTTACACCAGGACGGAACTGCCCAGTCCGTTGATACTCATTCGCCCGCCAACAAGTTTATCGTCAAAACGCATCAAACTTTGAAGACAAACGTTACCGGAGGAAAAGGTATAGTGGGATCTACAGCCAGATTTAGCAAATTTTTTGATAATTGCATTTGAAGGTGAATAGATACCGGTGGTTACTATCTCAGCGTTCAGGGAGGCTAAGGCGCGCTCCATAGATTCTGATACACATCAAGGTTACTGTAATTGTTCAACATATGTAACTCTTGGCCAGGTTTTATTTTATACAGTTTCGATTAGTTCTTGCTCTTGAAGTCCAACAATTGTGGCAGCATAAATTTGGAATATCGGTGTAATCCCGACTGGAAATTAAAATTCAACAAAAGCGATAACAAGCGTTCAAAAACATCCCTGAGCTAAACGTCTCTTACTAAATACGGCCAGAGAGAAGCGTGGAACGTATAGCGGAACAAGTTCACACGGGATGTTCTCAGTCTACTGAATGGTGACGACGACTGACCATCTATGACCGATGATTCAAGGATTTTCTACTCATTGAATAGTAGATGGACATAGTAATGTATGCTGAAGTGCTTTTAAAACTGGTCTGCAGGGCATGTTTACCCTGCTTCGATAGTGCCACCTATGCTGATTGGGTCATGTCTACAGAAAGGAAATTGTCTTATTCCAAAAATATGCTATATGGTGAGTTGACATCAGGAAGTCGACCACTGGGTAGATGTTATAAAGACGTTTTTGAAACGATATGAATGCTCTTGCTATTGACCCCACGAATTTGGAAAAACTTGCTCTTGACCGCTCACTTTGGAGGCTGGAGAAGAGCAGTTACTGCTCTCGGCTGCTGATAGTATTTTACGCCGTCAGCGCGCAACTGACACCGTTCGACCTAATACCACCAATCGCTGAGCGTTACGGGAGGTTCTTACTCACGAATCAGACTGTTTAGTCACTCGAAACGCTGTGGAGTATGAAACCATCATGGTCGACATCGACCATCGAAGGAGGTCAACAACTTATCCAATCATCCTCAAACGTTCAAAATTTCATTTCATACAGGTGAATCGAAATCGTGCGGCTGCACTCTATCCACACGAAACATTCATTCTTAGGAAGATCATTCAGAAGGCTGCGAAATATACACGGACGGTAAACAATATTTCCTTTACTCCCGAATATTCATTTCAACCAACTCACACACATTTCTTGGTCAAGCTCTCTCCATGAAAAGTGCGATTGGGGTGATTAGTGCATCCGGTAAACAAAACAGTGTTACCGAAAAAGCATTTGCGTTGTATCCAAACGCCGCGAGTCTCTGCTTATTTCATCCTCCCCGAGCTTACAAGATCGAAGTTACCGGGACAATGTTGGCCGCACTACATCATGACACGCCACTGAACAGACATTAGTAGCACGATACCCGATGTTCGTTCAACATACACCGCATACGAAACCATCGTTTAAACCGACCGTTCGAGCTTCTGGTTTGCATCTAGTCTTGCATACGAGAGTCAGTTTCGGGTTGCAAAACATCATCAAAAATTATGATAAAATCAACAACCAGTGTTGAATGTTTTATTACGCAACTGGTCAAAATGCCGAATGGAACTAGAATTGCATTGTTAGCGGTCAAACTTGACCGTCACCAGGTGCGTGTTGGACCGTAAACAGTGTGCACTTGTTCACACACACCGTGCACAATCGAACATTCGTCAAACACTATCCGTCCAGATAACCGAGGACTGTTCTAGATTGAGATGGTAATGACAATTGACCACGGATGAAGCTCAATAATTGCCGTACCACGTTTTACGGTAGACCAAATCCACAGTTAGGATTACGTTGCGTCACTTTGTCTGCTGTGCGACCACAATCTTTTATGCTGTTGTAGACGAAGCTGAAATGAAATGAGAACATGGTATGGTTCGGGGAATTTAAAACGGTGCATATGCCGGAGTTTGGCGAAAAAGATCCCGAAACTTGATAATTAATGCCCAAAGTACATCGCGTAATGCGTTTCCGTGGTTTTCACATTAAAAGAGATAACAAGTCCTAAAGAGTCGGGTCAATTAAACGATAGTTTTGAGTTAGGAGTAGTAGGCAATGATCCGATCTAACCGAGGTATGTATGTGAGAAACCACAAACATGGATTTAAATGAGTGACTACGCAAAAATTGGCTGCGTATGGTCAGAAATATTGACAGATTTTCATGGCATTAATCTATATTTTTTTATGGTCACTTTCGACCAATGTTGAACATAGCGGTGCATCTCATACAGAGGATGTTATCATGGCACAAAAGTTTTCCCACTAAACAGTCCGATTCGGGTGGAACAACCAGTCGCACACCCTTTACACCAACCTATATCATCCGGTTGGCCAGCTTGGGTTGTCTGATGCATACGTGATCTACTCATTCAGCACCCTACAGGGTCCAGGTTTCGATGACACGCTCTGAATCGTTTAGTACGTACGTACGCACAACATATTATCATTATCTATCTGGCAGATATCTTGCGGTCGTCTCAAATATAGGATTTTGATCAGGACGAGACAGCAGTTTTCTGGCAAATAGCTGGCACGTCACCCCTACCCAACACCAATGTCAGCACGGATTACTTCTGCGTTCGTTGGTAAGAAGTTAAACACGTCGAATGTCAACACTAATTGAACGAGATGTCAACCTGTCACATTTTGTTTTCAATTTTTCAGCCAGAGTTGAGTAACAATCAGTGCCGTGCCCGTAGCTCAACTATGCACGAAACAAACTTGAATCCGCAACCTTTCGCATTGTGGTGCGTGTGTTATCACCGCATTTCCAAACCCACACGCCAGAATTGTAAGGCTAATGTAATAGTAGTAAAATGCACTACTTAGACGTGAACAACATAACATTTAGTGTTTCCCATCGGGTGCCAAGACAAATCGCCCTTACCAGAAATATGAAGGAGAGTTTTCCAAAGTCAATGGAAATAGCGACCAAGTAATTAGTACAATGTATAGAAACGCAGGTTGCCTTTACGCGCATTCCGGTATACTATACTATTGGTAACAAATATTAGCACACGCAACACAGGTAATGGCAGTATTAGTGGCATCGGTGGTCACAGCGACAATTGTATCCTTGGTATTAGCATTTCGTGTTCTCAATAAGCTCATGGTAAGTGATGGACCAATGCGGTTAGGGAAAAGCCATAAAAACGGGCATGAACGACTACAAATTTATTAGCTACTGTCAAACTTTCAACAACGTCTCGGGTAGCAATTACGGTATTCGTCGTGCTCTAATAATATGTGCACGAGACCTGCCTAAAGTTTGATATTGAGAGATGTTAGATTGACCACATATGTTGGAGATGTCAGATTGACCTCTTTCAACGAATCACATTAACTTCCAATGGTGATTGGCTAATACGGCTTTAAGAATACCCCCGGGACTAGGTGAATCGCAGAAAATACTGCAAACTGGATAGGAAAGGGTGTTAAAAACAACAGGATTCTCGATAAATTGCCAGTTTGAAGCAACAGATTCAATTCAATTTTATTGGTCTAAAAAGCATATAGCTTTACAGAAAACCACAGAATAATCTGGTAACCACCAAAAATATAACAAGCAAAAACGGGATTTGGTTGCTTACTGAACAGCTCAACAACAACCGGTAAAAGTCCAAAGAGCACAAACTATTTTCGTTTTTACAGTGAGGTAAGATATGCATATCCATGGGGTCAGGATGTATAGTTTTTTACGATGGACGGGTTAAAGACCAAAACGGTATCAATATTTCTCTTAAACCTGTTTAAAATTTGGGGGCTCGCAACAAACTCGCACGGCAAATGTCGTCTATAGTTGAGTCATGAGTGAAGGACGGTCAAAGTCAACGTGTGAGCCCTGTAGACAAAATAGGCATTGATTTAATAAAAGCTGGACGAAACGGCAAAACAGATACCGATCAGTATATTTGTTGAATTATCAACAGTGCATTCAAAGCGATATATAACGCAAAAACGCAAATTTATTCACCGAGTTACTTATCTACGAATTCACGAAACAACTAATGTGTCCAACAACTTTATTTATTTATCTAACAATACCCCTCACTCTCCATACACACTAAACAACGCTGGTGATATGAATACACACGGTAGGATGAATGATAACGAACGTGTCACCTTTGCAACATTCATTTGACGTTTTGATATTACAAGTTTTTGTGCCAAAATTTTGTCCTCGCTGACCGACTTTATGAGGTGTGCAACCTCTGGGGCCTCATACTCATCCATAATCGACTTCAGTTTCCGAAAGCCTTTGAGTTCAGTGAAGGCTTGCTGAAAGGAAAATATAATCGATAGAGGTAGTTACCGTGGAACAAGACGTTGAGAGAAAGTCAAACACGTTAGGAGAACAGAAAAACATGGACAGTTATGGGGGATCCTTCAAACAGAGTACGCAGAAAATCGAAAAAGACATTGAGTCATGTGATTCTTGACATAATGAACGAAAGTGCAAAGCGAAAATGAATTAACCTTGCCGAAGTTACCGTGTGAGAAACATGCAGTGGGTTGGGATGCAGAAACAGACACATGGAAAGCTGTACCAGCGCTGCATTCATATTGAGGCCTGCATTTAACGTACATTAAAATTAAGTTATACTTGAATGCCACTGTTATATAGGGTTCGTACAACGAACCACGATGTTTAAATACAGAATCACAAAGTGATTCCTGGCCAAGCGGTCGAGGCGTTTATAAAAGACCAATGCATTGTGGTGCTCACATCCCCACCCCTTGCACACCACTACCTGTTTCTGGCTGTTTGACGTCATCAGGTGGAGACAGTAAGATCAGGTTCAGTGGACCTTGAAACAGTGGTAAACAAAGCAACATACAATGATATAGTAAATGACTTATAACATGACATTCTTACGCGTTTCATCCTTATGTAAGATTATCTCTATTACTTCTGTTATCAGAAATTACTCTGTATGTTATTTAGACACAAAACTATGATCATAATGGTTAATAAAAACTGCATACGTTCAAGAGGCTCTGGAACCGCGAAGGATTGCCGGAGCTGAATGTAAATTTGGAACTGGTAATCGGAACAAAAATCTGTATTTGCAAACATTTCCATCACACACACCCGACCGTTTTCCTGCTGTTTGCACGAATCAAGTAAGGACAGTAAGATTAGGATCCACAAACCTTGAAACAGTGGACCAATGGAAACAATGTTTAGGCTTGCAAGCCAATGTTAGTAGGGGGAACACTTACGTCACAAAACCGTTTCACACCAACTTCCATGCGCCGTGTCATTATTATTTTCCTTTTGGTCAAATCTTTCAACTCACGAGATTCCTCGATAATTTCATCCAACTTTTTCTGACAAGGAAAAGCATCGTTGATTTGGAGATATGCAATTTCATCGATCAACGTGAAGGAAATCATATCAAAAAATCGAACTACGCCCATAAATAATATTAAAAAATCAGTCAATTTAGTATTCCAACAGTGTGGGTTTGCAAACGATCTCTGGACATGCGTGCAGGCCCACACTATCTCCATACGGATTCGAACACTTTTTCGACCAACGAGACGCTTCAAAGCATGATTTTATTCATTACTTTTTCGTTGTTTGAAGTTTATTTCAACTTGAACTTGTCACCTCAACCTGATGACGAAAACCAGCCAAAAACCGATTGTGGAGTGCAAGTGCTGGAGATGTGAGTGTAACAATACTTGTTCACTTGAAAACGTTTGAACCGCTTGGTCGAGGATTACTCTCAAACGATGTATTTCAACACCGTGCTTCGATGCATGTATCAATTTAAATTAGAACTTGTTTACCACTTTTCCACGGATGCAAGAATCCATAAACTCAATTGTACTGGGTCTATTTAATAGCTGTCTGTCACTTGTGTAGTGTAGGTTCCCGCATGTGAGCAAAAATTGGATCCACCAAGTGACAAAGTTATCAAGCACTCGGAAAATCAAGGCGAAAAGCAAAGAAAACAATCGTACATGTGTGTGGGAACGTGATTGTACAATTTGGTCACGCCAGCCTTATCGAATAGTGGGTTACAAGTCCAAACCTCGTTTATCATTTCTCCACTGATTCATGACATGCGGATCCTGATCGACCTATTTAATCAAGGAGTGCAAACAGCACGAAAACGGTTGTGGGGTATGTGCGATGGAAGTGTATGCAAATGTGCATTTTTGTTCATAATCATGAGCTTAAACCCTATCGACTTGTGTTTGGGCACATGTGGTTGAACAAATTGGTTGCAGCAACTTTACCCAACAGTGGCATACAAGCGCAACTTGTTTTCAAGCACATGCGGATCCTAAACGTGCTGTCCCTGTCGGATGAGTGCAAACAGCAGGAAACTGGTCGTGTGGCGCGTTGGAAATCCATGCAAATGATCATGTTTGAATTAGATACCCTTTACAGGTGCGCAAAGAAGTACTTCAAGATTGCATCCGTGTCGATTGCCTTACAATAGACCATAGTTTTTATTTTACCATTCTCCTTTCGCGCGAGACACCCAAAGAATTTAGGTGTTCCCTATATCGACTCAAATTCTTTGGTAACCTAAGTTTCTGAATCCAAGTTGTGAAGGTAACTATGTCTCGCTTTATGATGCCAAATGCAACATTGACATAGCGCCACCATAACGTTGGCTGAAGAGCTACATTTTTGGTGCCCATTTTTTCAAAATGCTCAATTTAAATATTGGCCAACATAGAGGAAATAGGCGGGCCAATCGCTACACCTTCATTTCGTTTGTATAACTGTCCATTAAACAACAAGCAAAAGTAACGCTTTGCCTGGCTTCACCCAACTTCTTTCATGGCTTAAGGCTCCATAGAGTTTGAGAAACTTTTTAATGTGCAAGTCATCCAGCATGAGGATTTATCCTGTGGATAAATGTAGTTCAGTTGGATTGGCGAATGTTATACATAGGAACCAATAATTGGTTGGAAAAGAGATAGGGTATATTGGAGCGTTTTCTAATCGATGAAGTCCAACCTCTAGCTTTTGATAAACGCGAGCCTTGCTGTGCTTAATCGAGAGTGTGAAGCTATAAGGGTGATAAAAGTAACAGACTGGCGAAATAGAATATAAGGATGGCTAAAATTGCATTGCATTAACGGTGACTAAGTCTGGTTATCTAACCTAAAACGGCAGCCAAGTGGTTTAACCACTGAAAATCATATCGAGATAACGGATACAATGGCGACCACCAGTGCAGGCTTGTTTTTATATGAATGCGTTGAATTAGTGGTTTGCATGTCAGTAATATTGTTAAAAATTGAAACACGTATGCGCCAAAATTTGGGTGACGGAACTGGAGTGGTTTTCAAACGAAGCAAACATGCATACAACAATAAATAATAATAATAATAATATTAACGTGATGGTCATCCAGAAGCGTGATATGAAGAGAACTGTTTGCAGACGTTGTAGAAATTTTTTTAAGCAAACAAGATACGAAGGTTGGAGCCATAAGTAATCCAACTATTCACTTACCAAGTACACCGTCAGTCGGCATAATAAGTTTAGTACGAAATAAATTTACGGAAAGTAAATCAAATATCTGTTTATGGAGCTCTGAGTAGTAACTGCCAATGTGCTTTATCGATACATACTTTTTGCAAATCGTATGCGTGGGTGCACAAGTTGGCAAGAGATTTGGCCTCAAAGCATTCCATGGTCATTCGAAAGAGTTCCTTTTGACTCTTTGTACAATGGATTTTCAACTCTTGCATATCCACTGGTTTGATATGTTCGCTCTGAGCAGCCTTGTCCAATACTTCAAAAGACAACTTTTTGAGTATCTCTCTGCAACGGTCACTATCTCGTAGAAGTCTGCAAGTAAGGTGATCCTAAAATCCGAAAGATAAAAATCAAAACTAAGATTTTACCGAGTTCACTGTGCAAGCAGACTTTGGGTGAATGAAGACATTAAACTGTTTAATAAACAAGTAGCATAAATTATAAATTTTCATCAAATTCTAATTCCATCCGTAAAAATTATCATATAGCACACTGTAAAAATGGGGACTTTTTCGCAGTGATTGTCGCGTCTGTGTATGAATGCAAGGGCAAAACCTCAATTGCACAAAATATAGAAGCATGAGCTGGGTATATCCTTCAGAGTATACAGAACGTTGGTTTTTATTATTCAGATTAACCGCATTCAAAATTTCCGAGCTAATAAATTTGACGATCGCTAAGTATCGGTATATACAGTTTGGAAAACGATAGATTTATCGTCGATGATTACGGATCAATAAGAACCGGAAATGTTTAATTACGATTCAAGGTTTCACGTGAATCTGATGGCAACGGATTATGATAGCGAAATACCGTATCAAACAATAAACAGATTCATTATCAATACTTAGTCAATGTGTGCACAACTAGCGGTTTTGCTTGTAGCAACAGGAAGTTAGAGATCGTTAGCCTTGCAAATAATATTGCAAACTCCATGCCGCGTTCAGTTCGATTAGCGAAATCAAACAACTTATAAAGAATCACACTGAAACTTGGCTCAGCAACTAAAAGCCGGAATAGATACATTTTATTTTCGTTTTGTCACGCATTCACGACACATACCTATTAACGTACTGTAAAAAATAAATGTCACGAATATAGAAATGGCTTTGCTTACTACCTAAGTATCGTTTCTTAGTTCATTACATACAGCTTTACTTTATTCCCCCATGATGATGATGAAAGTACAAGCTTGATCCAGGCAAAGTGCTGCACAGTCAGAGACTGCACGTGGGCTGGGTTGCTGTCAGGTTGCCCAGGCCTAGACAGATATGACAAAAGAAATAGAAGGATCAGGAATTGTATAAAAGTGGCACAGGAACGTAAGTGCAAGGATGTGCGCAATTTGAAAGATGATAATTTCCATAAATCTGATTGGTTGAATCGGATCAAAAGGTTGACTGCGACAGTTTGATCTAAAGTGATTTCAAAGCTTAATTTTGTTTGCTTTCACTAAATACACTGAACCTAAGCCTACTGTCCCCACCTGATGACGACAAACAGCCAGAAACTAGTCGTGGAGTGTAAGTGCTAGAGATGCGAGCACCAGAATACAATAGTCATTTTCAGTGTCTTGAGCAATTGGGAAAGAATCATCCTGTGATTATTTATTTGAGTATGATGGTTCTTCGTACATTCAATGTTGACTCTCGATGGTCTATTTTACGGTCTTGTTTTATCCTCTGATGGTTTGTTATTATTCAGCAGGTAACGAAAGCCTCGGATTTACGAGAAATTATCAATTTGTTTGCACGCTTCAACGATCAAGTTATGGCATTTTCCCCATTGATTACTGTTAACCATATCGAATTTCCTATCTCAAAGAGTATAAATGCCGAGTGATGCTCAATCATGTTAAACAGGGTGAAATCCTGCAGAAATCTATCTGAATTTGTTTTCGGGCATTGCAATTTCTCTCACCAGATACTTTGATCACTGTTTGGCTCAATTCCTATGCTTTTCAATACTGCTGCTTTTAATGACATTGATGAGTATTTTATAGTACGAAAACAGTCACGATGGGAATTTTACCCCCATGGGGTTTTTTTAATTTCGGGCCAGCAATTAATGCCAAGCTCGCGCCGTACCACAAACCAAGCGCGATATCACTGCTACCTAGCATCATCAAAGACAATGCTACATCGGTAGGATGTACTGATTAATTATCTGCCACACAATCCTCTCGCAATAAGAAAATTTTAATTTGATGTGCAAAGGTAGGCCTTGAATGCTAGGGAATGCATGAAAAGATGAGCAAAGAAACGCTGGAATAAAGCGCCTACACCTCAAATCAAACATGCATTCAGTCAAGTTTCAAGAACGAGTAGAGCGCTATCTGATTGATAGATTTCGTATAATGTTTCTCTACACTTAATTTTATAATATGCAAGGTTAAACAAACTAAAACATGGTTTCAGAAAAACTGACACTAAACGCGGTCTTTAGACATCCTGAAGCGTAAGTATACACCTCGATATCCGACGGTGGAGACCTCAAGCCTGGAGGTGAACTCCGCCGACTTTATGAAGATTTCTACTTAGGATCTTTATCTGCTAATGCCATTTAGCGATTTGGTCAATCGGGACGCGGTGTCGCAAAAACGTGACGGAATTCTATTACACCGAACTGCATTTACATGAAAGTTCAGTTAATACCGCTTATACAGCTGACTCCTTAGCATGTAAGCCATAAGGTTTCGCGTAATCTACGGGAAAACAGAATCTATTTTTTCTAAACAAAGTTTTAAAACATTAGATGTCAGAATCAAAAGCAATGACGACAACGTCTCAATTAGTTTGTGTATATTTCGACGAACTTTGATTGTACCAGAAAAGTTGGCTCCCAGAATAAAATAAATCACTTAGCTAATACTCAAATAAAAATAGACTATTACAATATATATGGAGCTGAAATCTAGTTCAGTTACACACGAGGACCGGTTTCTGATCGATCAGGCTCAATGAGCATTGAAACAGAGACGGCGTGTTTAGCGAAGTTATAATTTTATGCTATTTTTGAATAAGGTTCTTACAAAGAACCACGATGTTCAACTACAGAATCAAAAAGTGATTCCTGGGCAAGCGGTTGAAGCGCTTACTGACGACCAACATATTGTGATGCCAAACAAGTATAAGTCTGTTTAATATTTCACCACTGTTTCAAGGCTCACCGAACCTGACCTCACTGTCTTCACCTGATAGCGGCCAACTGTTTCTACATGTATGTTCAATTTTCTTAGTGAAGCGATAATGGAGACATAAGATGGAGAATTACCGACACCAGGCATTTACATAGGCTGTGATCAGAAAATGTTTATATAGATTATGCTGATGACGTATTTTTCCCATTGGGATTGTTTGCGGATGCTCAATTTACTTCAGACTGAGTATGTAATATTGTACCGTCCTTTAGAATGCGCTTTACACTTATCAAGGATAATATTATGATAGAGAATATAGCTCTAGCATAAACTACACTAAGCCAAAGCACGGAGGAACATACAATTATGGATTACCAAAACGTTCGGTAGTTGCATTACTAACGTGCTCATATAATAATTTAGCTTGCATTTCGAAAGCAACGATAGCATTCCGTAAATTGGGTAGTATGTGATGTTCAAAAAGTTGGCTTCTAAAATGCAATGGCAAAACTTGATGAGTGTGAAATTTGGACACAGAGAAAAGAAAAAGAAAATGTCTGCAGGTATTCGACAGTCACAATCTCCACAATATCGATAGAGTTATTCGGCACCATCGGGTAGATAAAGAGTAGCCCGACTCTGACATTGCTCAAGCAAACGGAAACATAACAGTTGAATTAGCTGAAAATGGGATAAGCCAAGTTGGGGTCCCAGAGATAAGGTTTGACAAGAAATGTTTATTTCAGAGATAGAGGTAGGAATCGTGTTCAGTAGTGATTTGCTGTAGGCATATTTTTGAAGTGCTTGATTAATTGCGAGATATCATGTAGTGGCGAGGAAAGCTTGTTACGGAGCGTGGCGTTAAAAATTGCAAGCAAACGGTCGTTTACAAAACTTGATTCAATCCATCTTTAATTGAAGGGGTAGGCACCTCATCCTATTTTGTTTGTGTTTACTCTTCAGTAAATTGAGTAGTTTCAGACCAGGTCTTCTGCATTTCTCAGAATATCATTTCACATGGTTGTATGGCAGTTAAATACTCAGTATTTTCCATCAGTCTGATGATGATGATAGTAACCAAAATAGTCCAAATTCAATATCATAGGGTGGACCAGTTTATATATTGAATCAGGAGACTATGTAGAATTTAAAATGTGCTAATCACATGTAAATAAAACCGTGACAACAAGTATCCGATGACTCAACACTTACCAAACGTTTCATGTAGTTCCGACTGAATGATGAAAAAGCACGGCTTTTATCATCGGGATATGTTGTTGTGGCTACGACGGACGCGACATGTTTGTTAAATAACCGTTTTTCCTTGGCTATTGCGTCCTCGAATTTATGATAACTTTCTAGAGTAGACTAAATGGCTGAAATTTTAAAAAGAACTAACGAATAAATCTTCAACATCAGCATCGCGAGATTCCCGAAAATTTTCTATTTCTTTTTTCAACTCCGCTTGTTCGTATTGAGCTATTTCACACTTTTGTTCAGCATTCAATCTTAAGATTTTCCCGGAAGAGTACGACGATGCGTCTGCCGTTTGGGTAAAAACACGTGAACGTATTCGAACTCCAGATGACGGTATATCGGTGGCTAAAATCAATATGGGCGATGCAACGAATCATAGTACCTGATGCAGGTGTTTGAAAATGATTTAATCCGATTTTTTCAATATAGCGTTGGAACATGCTGTTTTCCATTTCTAGTAGTTTTCGCATTCGTAAAATATTCCTGAAACACTTAACTTAATTAATGCATGAACTTCATAGTCTTTCTTAGTGTCATTCTCCTCTTGGCGGATGACACATCGGGTAATTCGTTGAAAATTTCTTCAGAGAGTTCCTCTGAACTTTCTCCACCCACAGAATGGAATGATCTTGTTCTTTCAATCATGACAAGACTATTAGTTTAAATTCACGTAGTTATATTAATGAACCTCACGATAACATAAAACACACAAGTAGACTTTTAAATGTGCGAAAATGATATCAAGGTCATAGAATTTCTTCAGTATCAGTATCAGTTCGGTTCGGTTAAATTTGAACAGCGTCCAAAATTTCTTTCGTTGGAAAGCTGCAGAGAAGCATATACCCTTCAGAAATCCATGTTGAGTTACGCTCAGTAGAGACTGTCGACAAAGATGCTGACAGATTTTGTCAGGCAATAGATTTTCCAATGCTTTCGAGACGATGGTAGTCATGCTGACAGGCCAATATTTACCAAACGTTTACCTGCAACCAACCTTATGCGTTTTTCCACTGAGTAGGAACAATTTACTGGCGCAAGCTTGGACTGAAGATCTTGCGTCACAGTTTTGTAAGCACTGAGGCAAGATTTGCTTCAGCCCAATCGAGTGGATACTATCCGGTCCTTCGGCTATGTTGACGCGAACGTGACCAAGTGCGTCATACACCTCAGTTTCGTTGAAGGATCTCTCATATAATGCAGGGACACCTGGTGTGAGGCTAAGCAGACCTGACTGTTCATTTGAAGAATACCCCGCTTGTTGAACTAAAAAACCCTGAGAAGGCAGTCCCATATGACCGGTCGGTATCAACTACTTTTCCGTCATATAGTTCCAAATCTCTCATGATTTCACTGGTTCTGTCTGTTGAATGTGCGTAGCTATAAAATCTTTTCGGATTGGATTTAGCATTCATAGCTAGAGATAACTCAAACTCCTGTTTTGAGCAAACGCTCTAATTTAATACAAGCCTTCCGAGCGGTTTTGTAGAGGGCCCGAGAACCAGAAGTTAGGGATAGCTTGAATTTCTGCCACAAGCGATCCCATTTACATGTTGACCTACAGAGATGAGAAGTTCACCATGACATCCTTTGATATCTTCTCACGCACTGCAGCGGAGCGTGTTTGTGATGTATAACTGAAGGAAAGATTTTTAAATCTGCACGAGTAAACTCCAGTTTTCAAGGCTAAAATTGCTATAGCTGGGACGACAAAACCAAGTCAAGAGTGGAAGGTGTGCATACATGACGACACGACGTAGAATCACTCACATGATGGTGCAACGCATGATAATGGAGCCATTCGGTAAAATTTCCCGATTGCTCGTTGACTACACCTGGAAGGACGGGCCAATATATATTTGAATGTTTGAAATCATCCAAGATAAGTACGCTGGAAGCTGAGCGGAACAAACCGACGAGACTCTCAATCACCTCTGTAATCTCCTGCTAGGCTGCACTGGGTGTGACTTAGACACAAGCAATTGCAAGGGAAAACCATACTCCGAAAGGAGTGCAAATTCACCGCCTCTCCTATCGCCAGGTCTATCGCATCTTATGACCTGATACTGTTCGCTAATGTTTATTGCCACATCTTCAGGCGCAGATATCCAGGTCTCAGAAAACGCTATAACCCTTGGGTGTAACTCAGCCACATGGAGATAAAGTTAAGCCCATCATTTCTTATGCTGCATTCATTTGCGTATAACACTGGGGCGTTGGTTATTCATGCTTCTGCAACGAATCCTGTTTGACCGTCGGTCGAAGCACCCCGGGAAACTGCACGTTTTTTGGCATGCTACTTCGAGCAGGTTGGCAGCCTTTTGCGTCAAGGTAATGGACAGTTGTCGGACAATTGAGACCGCACTCATCGTAGAGTGGCAACTACTGCCTGATTGCGGTTTCACAATACCTCGTGTTTTTGAAAGAGACAAATGCCTTGATGAATGATCACTTAGTTCTGTTAGTTCTTTCTACGAACCTGTTGCCCAGAGGATGATGGACCTCCGTTTATGACTTATTATTGTCCAACATACGACACAATTTCTTTATTAAAACGCATTTCAAGTTGCTTCGATGATCTGAGTATAATTGCATTGGGAAACCCCATCTAGTTATCAAAGTAGAGAACAAACGCTCGGCTACTCTAAGAGCATAAATGCGTTCGACTGGCTCGGCCTCGCACCTTTTTGTAATGGTCGTTTTTCACTAAAATTTAACGGGTTCAACGTGCTGGCCTTGGACGTGTAACCATCACCGTTCGTTTAGTCCTTGATTGAATGCATACACTAAAGCTGTTGAAACTAGTTCTGCTAGAAGTGAGTTCCAAGCGTCCAATAGAGGGATGCTAAAGAGTTGCGTTCTGGATTCCAGCCTTGTGTGGTGTTTAATAATCTAAAGTATTTGCCCTCGAGTACCAACCAGAGGACACAACCGGAAGTATTAATCAAGTTTTTTACATTCTAAAATCTTGACAACTTAAAGATTTCTATGAGATCAACCCTGAGCTGCTTTTTCCTAAGAAAGAAAAGCTTTAATGCTAAGAGACGATTTTCATAGTTCATGCATCAGTTAAGTTCAATTAACTTCAGTTACGCATGACGAATTGTGACTGAATAACCAATCGAGGTTTTTGATTTCTTCAGATTATATGATACTGAAAAGCATCCGGGACTTTGAACAATTTCTTCACGAATTTTTTCTGGTATGAGTCTAATCTGGAATACAACAAAATAGTCTCCTTACGAAGACAATGAGTCTGCCCTTTGGGTGAAGCATGTGGACGTATTTAAATTATAGATGACGGTGTATTTATAGCTAAAATCAAAATGAGTGATGCAAAGAATGTTACTACCTGAAAAAGATATTTCAAACTAATGTAATACAATTTTTGGTTAGGATTATTTTGCAGTGACTGTAGGACTAACGAGTCAACGGAGTACAGCCCGCAACTTCATGTAAAGAATTCGTTTTTAGGACGCCAATTATCCCTTCAAAATTTTAAAGGTTTCAAATGAATTACTTCTTTAAGTTCAAGTTGAAGTTGCAGCGGACTAGAAGGGGCTGAAATCCAATCACATTATGCGGTTGAGCACCTGAAACATAGAAATTAAGTATACAGTTCTTATGTTTCACATGCTTTGGATAGCTGGAAACAAAGCAGAAGGATTTTATCATTCTCGGTGAGAGGTAATCGATTTATGTAACAATGCAAAATGCGTGAAAAACAAATGAAATTTGTTTGATTATATTTTTTTGTAACTAAACAATATTTGGAAATAAGGTATGCTAATTAGCGGCCAATTCTCTATTAAAGGCTAACACGTCATGGGGGAATTATCATGTCATCTGAATGATTTTTCCAGTGGTTGACCAGACGGCAGCTAAAAAAGTACAAACGTACCAGTAGCCCGGTTTTAGACTTAAGAACTTTCATCAAATTACCCTTTGGTTGCTTTGAGGGCAAGTCTCGGTGATCACAAGTGAGACTCTTTAGAATCTCAAAGACATCTATTAGGTCTCCTGACATCCTCCACCTCTTTAGTGAAAACAGGTCCATATCCTTGTGTGTTGCTCAATGCTTTACCTCTTTGACCTTCAATCATCCTAGTTACAAGGCACAGAACTATTTCAAGACACTCCATATTTTTTTTTCAAAGTAATGTCAGAAGAATTAAAAAATATATTTCGAGAGTTGTTGCTCGAATACATTGTAAATAGAAATGAAGACAGAAAATTTCCTGTATGACAACTCTGAGCACAGTTTGAACAGCTATTTATGATACTTGTTTGCTGCTTCAGCGCACTGAGTTGGCCTCTTAAGATCTTCTGTACTAGTATCAAATCTCTTAGATATTCCAACTTCTGAGAAGTAGCTATTTTAATAATTTCTTCACTGTTTTCTAGTTGTGTTATCGCCGTATCAGTCAGCAGCGCACAGCTTCTTTCTTAAACAATCGAAAGCGATTTCTGTGTGAACTTTATCATGGATGTTTCAAGTACGATGCATCAACTACAGCAGGTAGTCTCAAGAAAGACAACCAGATCGGCTTACTGTTGTACACCGAAATGACTAGAGTTAAAATATGTCACAAAATTCACATGTAATTCCAACGAAACGACGACTTGCAGAAATAAATTCTATTCGTTGACCACTCGAGACGACTATGGGAATTGCACCCGCAGTCACTTTAAATTCTACTTTTTCCACATTTAGGCAATGACCACGATTTATCACAGCTAATGCCATATAAAAGAATTGTTATGAGATCTCACCTTGACATCCAAAAAGAATTCATTGGATTACGAGGAGGTCAAATCTCTATGTCGATGTTTCAGTCTATGCAGACATTCCTCATAAGTAAGCAAGTGCAAACCATTCATTTCGGTTGCCTTACACAGAACTTTCTAGAGGTTAAATGTCTTCTATTTTGATAATAAATAGCCCATCGGCAGACCGTATTTAAGGATAAGCCTGATATATGAGAAAGATTATCGAATATATATTAGGAGTGAGCACTGGATAAGATCGTCAAACTGTTCGTGACGTCTAAGTAGCAGCTAATAATTTGATTGATTGGTGTTTAATGATTCGGACACAAAACTCATTGATCTCTCTCATGTTATACACACCTGATGATAGCACCTTCAAAAAGTACATTCTTATCGCCGTCACAAGTCCTATGTACATCGTTGCACACTTCACTACATTTATTAGTTGTTTCCGTGGATGGCTAGTCATTTCATTCATTCAGTTTCATTAAAAGACTAATTTATCTTCATTTGCAGCTACTGCCTCGCATATATTAGGGCTTCAGCAAAACGTAAGCATTTTTCATTAAGTACAAATGGCAGGTCATCAACAAACAAAGTCAGAAGGATTAATTCGACAACAGACATTTGTGGAACACCAGATCTCTAAAGTAACATTAAACCGGTTTCATCACTACACGGTTGAATATTCCTTCAATGAAACCATTTGTAAATGGTGATAATTTTGTGTAAATTTTTTTCATTATCTATTTAAACAATTCGATTCATCTTAATTGTAAACAGTTTTCATCCTCCATTGTTTTATGTGTTTATTTTCGTTATTTTCATATCCACATGTACATCCACTTTTGTTTCATCGAAGAAAGTCGTACTACATGCCGTTCATTCAAATCCGCATCATCTTCCACATTGAAAATTGTTTACCAATTTATTGCCATATCTTCTCAGCATCAGCTGAAATTATTGCTTGCTATTTGCACCATTTGTTCACTTTTAACCCGTCGCATTTGTACTACCAGGTTCAGTTTACCCTTGTCTATTGTTGTTGTGTAATAATATTGTTAATAGTACTGTAGTATAACAGGATCGTCGACCTGATATTGTCGAATCAAGAAACGAGTGGTCATGGGTTAACTAGGGAATTTAGTTGATAAAACTTTATTAACTTGTGATACGTACAACTGTGTTGCTTAACAATCAATTTTCGAATCACTTTTTTCTGAAGTTGTTGTTAATTGGCAATCAAATTATCGCATTATACACACATCCTTATTAGAGTTAATCTATTTTATTACGTTTTTTTTAAAAAAACATTGATAGTTATATAATAATATATCATTTATTT
This sequence comes from Atriophallophorus winterbourni, assembly GCA_013407085.1. Classification (NCBI taxonomy): domain Eukaryota; kingdom Metazoa; phylum Platyhelminthes; class Trematoda; order Plagiorchiida; family Microphallidae; genus Atriophallophorus; species Atriophallophorus winterbourni. Next base: position 83,607 of record JACCGJ010001105.1, read on the forward strand.
AAAAAACTAAGACTATGTCAAAAGAATCATATTCCTACAATTCAGTCGAATAAGGTAAAATTCGTAAAAAGCATTGCTTTTGATGTGTGCCAGAAAGAGTCGCATCTAAAATGCTCTTGCATTCCTACGAAGTATTACGAAATTTATAGAAAAATCGTTTTCTTGAACGGGTTTGTGGGGATGAAAGCGCAACACCAAAGATGCTTTCTTAAAATATCTTTGTCTATATTATGAACAAAAAAAGTTGTATTACAAAATACAAACTCTCAGTTTGTTCCACGCTAAAGTGGTTCGTAAAACTACCCCTTTCATAAAATCGAGTCCTGTCCGATGTGTCATCGGTATGAAATACAAAGCATCACGAGGAGGTGAAAATAACTATAAGAAGATAGCCGTCGCTAAGAATAAGTCAGGAAGCTAGTAAGCTTGCTGGACCAAATAGAATGACGTAAACGGAGCTAACTCGTACGCTACTTATTCTGCAGGGTATGAAATTAGATACATTCAAATTAAATGCATGTTACCTTGTTATCCAACGTTTCCAAGACGCTCGAAAAGATAATGGCGAAGGAAATAAGAACGTAGCTAAAAGCAAATATGTAAAGGGTATTTCTGCCTCACAAGCCTCCTCGCTTACCCTTGCAGATTGGAATCTAACAGTAAATGTTACGTATACCATCCATGTATACTATCTGGATATGTCGAAATCCTTTGACTGGGTAAACCAAAATACTTTCTTGAAAAAGCTGGAACGTTGTGATATCGCTAGCGCACTGCAAGCCTGGCTCTGTAATTACTACATTTATCTGTTTCTTCAAAAATCTGTGAACGATCTTTTGCAGAAGTTGGTAGCCGTGACAAGTGGAGTGCCTCAGGGATTCAACCTTATACCAATTCTTAAGTTTCAGTTAGTAATGTTCAAGTTGGGTTGATAATCATTCGACCGAAAGATGGCGAACTGCTCCAGAATAATTTGGACAACCATACTCAGTCCATGAAAATTGCCTATTCTTTATTTTCCGATAGTGTAGCATGTTGAAACGTAAATTATTTATAGTTTCATCATTCTTTTAGTGCGCACAGCCTCTTGGGGACAACGGAACAAAAGGACTCAGGTTTGTGGATAAGTAAAACTCTAAGAATGTTGAGGCATGCAAATCACAGATATTATCACTTATAAAAAGAATTTCCGGGATGTTCTCAAAACAGACAAATTCTCGTATAATAAATAATTACGTGAGACCCTCGACCAGAGTGTGGTTGCCATGTATCACAAAATGTGGCGACATTGCAAAAAATACACCATCGAGCTACAAAAATTGTGGCGAGACTCAGTCGAAAACGATACAATGAACGAATCACAAGCCTAAAATTATTCGATTATCGACGACTTTTTATCCGAGAGGATTTGATTTTGTCATAAAATAATTTGACGACATCAAACCACCCTTTGAGATTTATTTATTCTACGATGTTCAAACAATACGATGAATCACACATTATTTCCGTGTGTCCCTTAGTCACGAAACAAGTGTATTTCACGTGGGTCAATCTAACTGAGTATGCTGTGAATTCTCCAAGTCGAAACATGTTTAGCAAAAATCTTGATGCCCTATCAACCCTTAACCAATGCAGAAAAAATATAAATCTAGAGCCAATGGATCTACATTTTTCATTTTACTGGGCCAATTTCTGCCCTTTGGATTCTTGAACTATTCAGTGAGCAACCAAATCTTGGTTTCGCTTTGTTACAATATTGGTATTTCCCATATTATTTAGCGGTTTTCTGTAAAACTACATGCTTTTCAGACCATTATAATAGGTATATTTAAATTAACATGCAAAGCTTCATAACATTAGCTTATTGATCGACAAGCTAATAGAGCAATTTGACAGCAGCCCGTAGTCTATTTGTTTTTTTGGGGGGGAATGTTTTCGGTAACCATCTAAAGTTGCGATTTCTAAAGAAATTGAGAATAAATTATCACGTGGACATATTACATGCTCTTATTGGTGCTAATCCACATTCAAGATTTAAGATTCTGAATTTCGATGAAAAACGCAAATAGCTGTAGGATACCATAGAAAATACGTATAAAAGTTGAGCGAATCGTTAATTTAATGTTTGCCTCCTTGTGCTTCAAAGGAGGAGCAAAAGTAATTCCGATTGTGAAATTTAAAGATGACATTTCGACTGGAAATGAATATTTGGGTAATTTGTTTTTGTAATTAGGTGTGTAAAAAGAAACCAGTGAGGGATTTTAGTAAACTGGGGCCAACAATTTATTTTTCAACATTAAAGATCGTAACACGGACTGCGTAAAAGTAACAGCGATAGTTTAATCGAGAATCTTGGATTTGCAGGCTAAGATTGTGACTGTGGTTCGAGAGAATGAAAGCAATTTAAAGAGGTATCTGATTGGGTGTGACTTAGTATGGATTAATCGGTATGTCACGAATAGGTCAACTCTGATGCATCAAAAATGCACAATCCAAGTATAGTCAGTCGCATTATGCAATCTAGTACCCATTTTAGTTGCCCTATGATAAATAATTTTGGCAAGCATGCTGTCTTTCCCATCCATGGTGTCTAAGCTTGTACTGTATATTACACAACTGGATGTATGTATGAATTGTGCACCATGGCAATGAGAAAGGTGAAATAGATAGACAATTCGTTTGAGTAAGCCGAGTATGCTGTATGCATGCTTATAGACGGTCTCGCACTGCGAAATGATTTTCAAATTTCAGCACACACAGATACCGGAATCCTATATATTTGAGGTAATTTTATCAGTACCAGGGGATTTTCTGAGATACAACGACAGTAGAGTTACCAGCATTTCTTCTTTGGTAATATTTATTATGTTCAATGGGACAGGAGGTTTCAATCTTGGATCGAGTTGTGTATCAATGCTTTCCTTCGGACAAAATACTGTAGCGCAATAATTCATGAGAACATCCGCGGTGTCATCTGCATTGGGGGTCATTCCAGATTGTGTCCGTAAGGCCACAATTCCTGGTTTCACCGTACGTTGCTTTTTCACAAACTGGTAAAGCAGCTTTGGATTTCGATCCATTCCTTTGTATAGAGATTGTTCAACGAAATAACTGAAAATTACTTCACGAAAAAGAAAAGAAAACCTACATTACAGGCTGATAAATTTCGTTTGGATGAAAAACGATACTAAATTACCGCATTAATTAGTATATCAAAAGTTATTAAATGCTAAGCTGAGTGAAACGTTCCATCTTATAAAAATCAAGAACACTTTCAAGTTTCAAGCTTAAAGAATTTATGGTGACACAATGCACTTAGATTCAAAATTATCGTGTCGCAGTGAATATACTTTCATGAAAAAGAAATAACAAATAATTAGACATATTCGAGTCAAATATTTATCGTCAATCACCACGCCGGTGCAGTTATATCGTTCCGCAACAAAAACTCGACAACGAGCGATAACATTAGATTTGAGTTAGCCGCGCTAATAGTTTTTCATTAGACATTCTCTGTTTTCCGAGACATTGAGTCGTCACAGCTCTCATCTAAAATTTTCTTGTTTTATTTCCTATCCGCGTGGTTATCTTATTTGTACAAAAATTAGTCAATCAAATTCCAGAGCGCATTCAGTCTGTTTTAGTTTACACATATAGCATGATTACTGAAAATCCCTTTAAGAAAGAAAGATGAATACATGATAGTTTTGCAACTTACGCCATTACATTGACATTTACGAACAGATACACATTATTACGTTGCTCACAAATTTGCATAACCAATTACAGATACAAGAGCTAGTGCTGTTGACTATTTTCATTTGCAATGATGGCCAGTGCTGAAAAGAACTACCGCATTGAGCGTGGTAAAACGCAGGAAGACAGGTTTAGTCACTTGATGTAGATTTTGAAGTTCATTCTGTACCTTGATAGGGGACATGTAACAGCTTGCCTTATTGGGGCTAAGTCGGTTTTACATATGTTGATGTTTCTAATTGCTTTTGATACGTGAATGCAAGTTGATAGTTAGATTCGATACAAGATTTCATTCTATCGAAGCAAACTCTGTTTCTTTTGTCTGGAAATTGCGCTATTGAAGAAGAATATCAAATTAAAAATGAGATGTACTCATGCGCATCTGCATCGTGTTAAGTAACGTGGATAAGGTTATTTGAACAAAGCTGATCGTTCGCAAAACAGTTGCTTCACAAAACTCAAAACATGAAAATTTTGCATGAGGTTAAACCTTAGTACCATAAAGTAACGTCGGGCTTGGTTAATGAATCGCGAAATCATAATTTTTCACGCTGAGAGCAAGTGCTTTCATAAAAAATTCAATGATATCCGATGGCATCACATGTCTTGGTTAACAACAGTGATTTTCAATATAATCTTATTATCTCATTTATCTGCAGTTTCAAGTTATGTGGCGCTCGATATACCAGAAAATTATGTTTAATGCATCCACAGTGAAGCAGGAAATAAGACGTCATATAATTGAAAATAATGGAGAGACATTAAAAGTGTCCGAGCTTCGCGTAGTATTCTCGAAAACTTGTTCATGGTTAGCTCAAGTTGAAGGGGTGGAGGAGGCGATAATTACATCAAGTAACTCAAGGTCAAATCGCGTATCTTATTTTGAAGTCGATTTAGTTATTTACAAGGCGTTAGATGTACCATTAGCCATGTCACTCTTCGGTTACCTTTTGTTCGTAGATTGTGTTTAAATTCACAACTGAAATCACATTCACACAAAGGATCCGATAACTCAAGAGAACACCAATTGCTAAATGGGTTTATCAAGCACATGACAAATAAAAGACACTGATCTAATAAATCTCGTAAAATTAACACTGATCTCAACCTGCATTTGTCGAATGTCACTTTGATTTGGCATGATAGTTTATTTAATGCCAACCAGTTTACACCCAACCTTCACTACGTTGGTCTCGTTTGATCGACCTTGAAGAAGTACGCATCGTTTAATAGCGGGTGATGTCGACCGTCTTCTAAGTTTTGTCGAACATGGTGTTACTCGAACTTTTCTCATGTGATTCCTCCAAATCCCGTATTCTTTCTGTTTTATAGTATATTCGTCGGACATTTCAGTGATCCCGAATTTGTTTCGAGAGGGAATGTGATGTTCAGCATATCGTTCCAAAACTCATGATGGAGAATATTCGTTAGTAATATATTGGCGCGCAGTTTTGTCGGTTTCAAACGCAAAAAATCAATGTCTTCCAAATTCGGTCATCATATTCTCACTACCAAAATGTTCGATTGACGGTTTTCTGGTAAAATATTTAATTAATAGTACCGGTATAGCTAATGATTTGCATTTTAATGTTTTATTAGTTCTTCGCTCGTGATTTTATTTTTAGCTTCAGGTGTTCTTTTGGTCATTCCAGGACACTTCCCTAACAATGATGCACTTCAAAGATAACAAAACCAATGCGAACTTATTTGCGTTTGTAAAAGATTGTGGAAGTTTTATGCCAAGCAAACAATTGTAAAATTTGCTATATATCAAAAGAAGTAAAATAAATAATTATGTACTTTATAAAATAAAAGCAAAGCATTATATTTCTCTATTTCATCCGAGCATAACATTTACCAGCTGCATTCAACAGTCTTGGGATAAAGAAAGTTGAATGTTTAACATTTTGGGTGAAAGCTTATATGGCTGCAATATATTTTAGCGCGTTCAAATAGTAAGATTGAATGGGAAAGCGCAATGTATCACGGAAATGAAGACTCACATTGTAGTATTCACATGTATGGTTGTAAAAATCATTGTGCATCAATTCCATATGAGAAGTCCAAACAAAAATGTTGCCTAAATAACACACTCTATACTCATGTAATGTACCCGATATATCATTGCCGAGTGGGAAACATAACGGATAGGATATAAAGTGGACATTTTTTGCTGTTGTTGATCTCGTTCAGTCAATAATGACCATGGATGTGGATTTCAAACCTTTGATGATTTCTTGGTTTACCACTATGGCCGACTATAATGAGTTATTTTTAAGAAAACAGCACGGATTTCGACGGAATTATTTCCGCTCATCAAATTTGCTGATACCACCTTATGATAATACACAAGCAGTAGATAAATGGAAAGTTATTCGTATTGAAATTCTGTGTTTAAACTATTTTGATTAACTGGAAATTCGTTTTAACGAATAAAGTTTTCTTCTTCTTCTTCTTCTATATCTCCAAAGCGGTTGATCTTGTTGACATCAGTTTGGAAGGCTTGGAATAACTGGAAATTTGTTGAATTGGCTAAATGACTATCTGAAATCCGCACTACCCAGGTATGTGTGTACGGTACATTGTCAAATCCAGCAAATAGCGGAGTTCACCAAGATTCTGTCCTTTGTCCGATCCTTTTTCAGGTCTACGTCAATGAAAACTGGAACTTGTTCGATGTGACATTTCATTATTTGCGGACGACATTAAGATATGCAGTGGCATCCGTGGCCCACTAGACTGACTGCTATTACAAAAAATCATGCTACGTTCTGAAATTAGGCGTTGAAGAAAAACTGCCGTTGAAAGTAAACAAATTCAGGGTATTAAATGTGGGGAATTGAGTACACATAAAATATAGGTTCAAATGTCCTTGCGAAATGCGGAAGAGAGCAATAGCTTGCTCTAATTGGGATGCTTCGCCGGGTAGACAAATTGTCCCTGAGAGAAATAGCTCATGCAGATTCAGCATTGGTATACGGACCACATCAGTAATGACACGCAATGGAAAGAACTTTTAGATTGTCCGAAACTGGTGATTGGCAAGAATATGCAGATTGTTCTTAAAACCTGAGAACATGAACTTCGTTTTGTTGTCCACAGAAGAAAGATAAGTGGATAGCGCTGAAGCGAGCAGTGTGCATGCAGCATAAAGCCAGCCAAACTTCTAATTTTCGTCAACATTTCTGTAAATTATGCAACAAAGTGACTTAACTTATTCAAGAGGATAAAGAATCGACCAATTGTTGCTGCTTTCAAAATGGAAAGCAAACCTATGTTACTATGTAAAATCATGGACGCGAAAGAAAAGTCAAACCAGGTATTCTTGCGGTTTAGAATGGTGAAACACTCACTAAAACCGCGTTTGAAACCGATAAAGCTCTCGCTCTTTATTACATACAAAGTGTTCGTGTCAAAGGTTTTAGTGGAACGTTGTGAGAATTCAGGCGACTCAGGAATCGAAACCTTGGAAAAAATTTTGATAAATCAATGAATAAGTCAATTGCTCAAAATTAATGAAAGAAAATCCGGAGATGAGGAAGGAATCACAGCGGATGGCCTGAGGTTCTGTCATCGTCAGCTTTGTGAACCGCTTTCCAGCCTGTTCAACTATTCGTTGTTTAATGGAGTGGTAACAAAATATTGGAAGTCCGCGGTGATTACACTTATATTCGAAGGCGACTGCCGATCTGATACTGGAAATTATTGTCCCGTTACACTATTACATGTTATTGGCAAGGACATGGAACGTAAAGTGCGAGAAATAATGTTTGCACACATTGAATTGCATATTTTTTTCGCCAGTATGGATTTCGATCTCATTGCTCTTGTCTAATGAGTCTTCTCATGGCGTTAGACTAGACATTTCTAAAGATTTTGACAGAGTCAACCAGTATTTGCTTCTTAACAAAATATTCCATACTCCCAGCCATACCTCACAGGGACTATTCACGAGAACGGTCAGGAGTAATTATGGGACCAATGAATATATGCTAGCGGAACAGTTCATGTGGAACAGTTTACCTTCTACCGCTGCTCACTCCACTAGCTTGCATGTCTTTCAAACAAAATTAGGCGAATTATTTGAAATATTCGTTTTCCGAACACTTATATACTGCTTAATATAATTCTTTATCTTGTTTATACATTTACATTTCAACGTTCACCACCCTATGGTTTTTGTTAAGCTTGTTGCTTTTTAGGCCATTAAAATCCTTGATTTACTTTAAATCGCCTTGAAAATCTGTTCGCAATTGTAGATACTACATTTCGATTGCACAAAATTTTTGGCAATTATTGATCATGAATAACATGCTTTGAATTCCAAGTATAAAATTTTTTATTTATTTACTTATTTATTTATTTATAATGATTTTGAGAAACAAAATAACATTTCCACCAACCATAAGGCACACACTTTGTGTATCATTGAAACGAAATTACACAAGTTTTTAATGAAATTTTCGTTTCCTGACTACTTATATATTGCTTAGCTTGTTTTTATACACTTACATTTTGATTTTCATCATCCTATGGTTACTGTTAAGTTTGATGCTCTTTGGAACATTGAACTTCTTGAATTAGTTCAACTACTATTAGGGGGCAACAAGCTCTCTCAAATATTGATGGAAACATATATTACCAAAACTTCATTGTGTGTTATGATGACTACGGTATTTGGGATCATAGCTTATACCCGCATCGTTCGAATAAACTTGTTCGTTGTACGGATCACAGTTGTTTCAAAGTTGAATCACTGTTTTTGTTTCACCAGTTGTTCTTGTCTTCATCTGATGAGAACAAGCATTTATATTCTAATCATTATAATCTTGAGATCCACTGAAAGAATCAAACATCATTCGAGTGTGTCTACATGGTAGTTCGTCAAAACGTATCAGAAGGAACAACCACAAACTGAATACGTCTCCAGGCAGATTTGCATGTGTTATATCCGCGCAAACTAATTGCTTTGAAGCAATAACGAACGATTCGGTAGATCTTGCTCGACTTTTGAGGTTAATGTGGTTCATTCAACTCTCTGAGCTTAAGAAGGTTTCGTTTTTAAGGTCCCAATGCGACCGACGAAACACGAATGTACAAATTAAAAGTGTTATTGTTGTTTATTTTCCAACATTTTCTTCAAACCCCTCTAAACTTTCATTTTGATCAATTATCTAAACCTCTTCTGATAGCTATGTTGATATCAAAAATATCTCGAACTTCGTGGGCGTTCTTTCTATGATCAAACACATATCAATATGTTTGTCATTCGAACATTGAACGATTCACCATATTATTGTATCACAATCCTTGTTTTTGCCTAGTTTTGGCACATTAGTTGTTTACATGCTTGCGTTATTTATCAAATCTGTTTCATGTCCGTGACCATGTATAATGGCAAGAATGTGCTTGATATACATTATTGGCCTTCAACAATTAACGGGCAAAATACACATCTTACTTAAAGTAACCACGTGCTTGATGCCATTATCAAAAACAACTTTTGTGGTAAACACCACGTAGGTATGATTTTCACTACGAGATTTCATCATTGCACATGGCATCTTGTTGTCCAACCTCTAGGGGTATCAGTGTTTATGAGAATCTATTCATATTTATAAATAACAAGCAATATTTTCGGTCCCAAGTTTGCCAGAATATTTCTAAAAGTTGTGTTGTCTAGTGAAGTTTTCCTGGATGACATTTTTGGTACCGTGAAATGCGGGGTGATTTACAAATTTGCCTTCAGCGTGTTATAGCACGATTCATTCATCGTGCAACTGACGCAATACAACCGAGTTCTGACTTTCGTTGCCAGCGCTGCGGGAGAGATTGTTCCTCTCGAATCGGACTGTTTAGTCATTCCAAAAGCTGCAAAACTTGAACATTCACGCGATTGTGATGTACATCCATGGTCGACATCGATTGAAGGAGGCCAACAACAACAACAGTACGATCATTAAGGGAAAGTATTATCTATTTGTATTTCTTTACGGGATTTAATTTTAATGAGCCAATTTTAATAATTTTACCCCGTTTTTCTTGCGAGCATTTTTCCTTTTGCTTCATGTACGTAACTTCTTGCGTGGTCGCTATCATTCTTGACGATGACTCAGATTTTGACCCGTTTGACCTGATTAATTTAGTGCTACATTGAATGGCACTCCAGTGTTTGGTTGTGATTTTTCTCGAGATTTCATAACATGCTATAAAAATGACTTCTACACACTTCCACACAAATTGTATGAGTTAGTCGAATTTAGGTAGGAGAAAATTACCGTAATCCTTCCTTAAAAGACAATAGTAAATCTTCATCACTCTGAGAATATAATTTTAGGCATTCGTATTTGCGGAATACTACCCATAGTTTCTGAGATTAAACTTGGGAGCTGGCGAACAAATGAAGATGAAATTTGGCTTCATTCTCAGTCATGTATTTAATTGCATAACAAACATTTTCTACAATGCAGCTGAAACAGAACGAAATATTTACCTTTGAATCTCACCGAGATAATTTAGAAATCCTTCTTGTAATCCGCGGTTTTCTGCAACGATTCGCTTTTCATCTCATTGAAATTCGGCAAGCCTGTCAGAATCATGATAAGTTCGCGACAAATAGCCATAATTGATATCATTTTCTAGAGAGCACTTCAAGATTCAAGCTTCAAGATTTCACGATATAGAAGCTTATAACTGTACAACACCATAGGATACACATATAAAGAAATAATAAAATGTTGATTTCGAGGGAAGATCGACAGATTTTGTAGGTAAAAGTATCCTGTATCATCTCTGTGTGATAAAAGGATTCGTAAGAATAAATCTCGTATGAAGTCGTTTTAATCATATTCGTATCTACATGCATTTCCATCGCACACACCACATGACTGTTTGAGCTCATAGAATTGTGGCATGACGGTTAAGGATCCGCATGCGCTTGAAACAGTGGAAGAATGATAAACAAGTTGCGCTTGTATGCCACAGTTGGATACGTTTGGTGAAACTTACCAAGCCAATATGGGAAAATCACGAGAAATCCGAATTCGTTCGTATTATCGAATACCGCTACGCGAGTGGTGTATTCAGAAAGATGACCTCGGGGGGACTCCAACACGGTGTAATATTTCCACGTACATGTAAGTATAAGAACAGTATATCCTGATAACCAGGAGCTAAAAATAATGTGACCGCACGGTATGATGGACACGAGAGATGGAGAGGGGGTAAAAATAAGTCAAAATTTTACATGAAGTGGGAAATGTCGATCGAAAATGTAGGTTTGGCTATATTTCTTTTCCAAGTGCGTGAGTAATAGGATGCACTTCAGTTTTTAAGTAAATTGGAGCCAACACACTATTATTCAACATGAAAGATCGTAATGTTTCTTTGAATACCATTTAATTCGGTGAAGACACACTTTCGGGCGGTAAACTGTTCCACAGAAAGCATACACGAACTGCTTAAAAGTATCGGTCAATGTTTACTTGGGAATGCAATATCTGAAGGGTGACTGTGTGTGGAATCAAGACTGATGAATAAGACGGGCATAACTATTTTTCCATTAAAGCAACTGCCTTTCAGAATGCTCGTTAGGGGCAATAAATGTAATTTAACGGAATTTTGTATCGAATTATCACAAGCAGCCTTCCTCTAATTACGATTAATTAAGTCGACCGACGTTTGAGCCACTGAATCCAAGTTATACCAAATAATATCGCACCGAAGTAATGTTTAAAAATCAAAACTGTGGCAATTTTAATTGAAATGAAGTGCCCCAATAAAATATCGTTGAACATTTCATTTTGGGTATTGTTCAAGTAGCACTGAGTATTGATACTTTGTATTCGTACATTAAAGTTAGTAAAGCAGAGATGGAGGCACTATACATCGGCCTTGTGAGCTGGTAGGGACACGTTATTGTAATCCAGAATTTAAAGTCCCTGTAAGAAACATTCTCTTCAAGCTATGGGTGAAAATGCGCTTTCCGCTATTTGTGCTTATCTGTGTAAACCTCATGAAAAGATTGCTACTCACAGAACGGACTTTATAGTCATGTTTATCATTCGCATTTAATGTACTTCTATGGTTGAATTTGATCGAAGGAGGCCAAAATTGCAGAAAACTGGACGCTTACGTAACTATATGCAAGATTTCTTGACTTTGCTATGTGTTGCATTGATTTTAGATGCACTAATAATTAGCTTACCAAAGAATGGCATAATTCTAAGATTTGTTGAGGGATACATAATTCTGATGCCTTATTTTCAACAGTAGAAGGCTCATTTTCACTTGACGCATTCATCCCTGATATTCCTTCAAGATAAAAACGTTTACCTTCGCGTAAACTGCTTCATTTACATTGTCCGGCATTTGGACAAACATATAACTTTGTTTATCCAAACTGTCATGTGTGCGAGCAGTACATTCAAATAAAATTTCTCTTGCAGCCCCTAATATAAAACACAAAAAAACCAACCACGAAAGCACGTGGATGGATAGGCGCCAAAAGACCACCCTGCATTTATTATACTTTCGTATCGACCGTGTTTCAATCCATATGGATTATGGAACACAGTGTTTGCTTATTTTGTCAATATGGTGAAAATTCGATTGTCTCATTACGTAATCAATATTCACATACGCATGAATGCACCGAATCAGCTAAAGTTGAAATTGAATGCCGAGTTTGCAACACGTGTACGCAAAATCTTTTAATACAAACGAATCCATTCGGTGATACTTTTATCCATTTTGGACATTTTGTTATGACGAAGAAATCACTCCCATTGATAACGTGAAAAAGAGCTTCCGGAAAGCAGCCTAACGCCACTTCAGAGGAACATCTAAATTTGGTTTTCAGATTTGAATTCTCAAAACATAGCGCTTGTATTTCGTACACAAATTGTATAAATGCGAATAAGTATTTCGCATTGTTGCGACGGGAAACGTGACCGTTTAAGAACTGAGACTGGGGAATCTCTAATCGAATTTATTCGAAAATTCAACTTTACGTAAAGGTGTTATCGTTGGTTCAATCACTACGTAGTATCGCTTATTGTATATTCTATTTTGTATATGTTTAACACTACTTTGTGTATTTTCTTTCCTGTACAATACTCTTTGTACTTTTTGAATATGATCGCATCAAAATCACTGTAATATACTTTGAATTTCCTGTGCTCCGACTTTTCCTGATATTTACTTTTGATTGTTGGATTATTTATCTTTGATGCAAAATACAATCCATTCAATCGTCTTTTTAACGAAGAAGATATTAATTTGTGTCTGGTGAAGTGCATCTATTACCAAAATGCTCATTTTCACACCGTTCCATCACACACCCCACTGCATCCAAATAATCATTTTTGTTTGTGGTTATGGGTTTAACCCCATTAAACATGTGTTTGAACACGTGATTGAACAGGCTGGTCGTACCAGCCTTATCCAACAGTGGCATACAAGCGCACTTGTTTACCATTCCTGCACTGTTTCAAGCGCATGCGGATCCTGATCTTACTATCCCTACCTGATGAGTGCAAACAGCATGCAAATGAATATTTTGGTTCATGGTTATGGGTTTAACCCCATTATACATGTGTTTGGGCATATGGGACTAGACATGTTGGCCGTACCCGCTTTGTCCAACAGTGGCATACAAGCGCAACTTATTTTGCATCTATTAACACTCTTTTGTGATGTTGGAGATGACAATAAAGAAGAAAAAGAAGAAGCAGAAAAAGCAGTAAAAGATTCAGGTTTGGCTTTCCCGGTTGGGAGTAGATGAAAATAATGTTAATGTGTAGATCGAGACGAAAAATGTTGTTCCATTACCTAGATGCTTTCGTGGGACATCAAACTTTCACTAGAAATAATTTTCAAACAACGATTTATTAGCACAGAGTCTTACGAAACGTGTGTGAAAAAGGTTGCCGGTTAGCAGTAAAAAAGATCAACCGGGTTTCATTTTGGGTTGAACTGAGAGATAAAGCCAAGAGAATGGAGACAAAATGCGTTGAATGAGAGCCTGTGAACTTGATAGAGTATAGAATTAAGATGATGAGTCTAGGTTAAATTATTGGAAATGGTGATTTATTCATAGATTTATACATAGATTATATGCAGGTTAAAAGCTATGCTTTACAAGACCCAAAAAAATGTACATCGGGTCGGATGGTAAAAAATATCAAAATATTGTTAGATTATTGTCAAACACAAAAAACATACTTTTCCATGTGGATATCTAGTGATTTTTTGAAAACTTCAACAGTTCCAGATTGTACCACATGAGTAGGTAAACTGTTCCACAGTTGCACATTGCGAACGGAAAATGCATATTTGCGGCAGTTCAACCTGCTATGCTGTTGGTAAAGTTTTAATTGGTGACCTCGCAGATGTGTGTTATGGGAAAGATGAAACAAATGACCGCAAGGATGATTTGTTTGATTAAGCACTGTCCAAATGCCTAGATATTTGACAAGTTTCTCGCTACTATGGTTTTTTAAAGAAGAAGAACAAAGTTTCATTTAAAAAATTTTAAAATTTAGGCTTTTGGCTATTTTAAACAAAAAATAACGAATTCTATACAAATTACACATAAAAAGCAAACAATATTCACACAAAATATATACATGATATCAACGAGTTAAATTCAGTCCTAATTGTTCAATAAGCAGCTTCTTGCGACAAAGTATCGTGAAGCAAATTGGATAAATGACCACCGATATGAAGATGTTCTAGTAGGCTGTATGATGAGTTTTGATCGAGTCTGTGAAGAAATTTTACTCCTAAGGAGATTCTCATCCGGCGGATAGAAAATGTCACTGAGAATAGTATTTATAAGTCCATCGCTAGTGGGAAAATGTTGTTTAAGGATCTTTAGATAATATCCTAATAAGGAATAGAGCTTTCGTGTGATACGATCCCGATGCAACAGTGTAACTACACAAAGTCTTTCGAAAGAAGTGCAGGAAAAATAGCAGGTGAGCAATACAGAAAGTCTGGTAAACGGTGAAAGAATATGAAGGGAAAAATAAGCTTAGACTTAACGTCGAGAAAACGAATGCAAAAAGCAATAAAAGGAAGCCTACGAATTTTAGTAAGTAGATTATTTAGAAGATGTTCCCAAGTAAGGTTTTTTGATATGGTGACGCCTAGATACCTGGCGTATGTCCTTCTAGTTATGTCTGTGGACTTAAATCTAGATAAATTAAGATCAGTGCTTCACGACCTTCGCCACGCATATTATTTAACATCAATTCAATACATTTTTCAAGATTTAAAAATAGGCATCTTCTGACAATGTAGTAATTTCATCTAAAGCAGCAGAGAGCGGAATTGAAGAGTCATTTTTGGGTATTACACATCAAATTACTACGTGATCTGCGTATTTCAAAGTGAAAGTTGAGGGCGGCTGTGGAAGTGCAGATAGGTGTGCTGAAAAGAAGAACGGAGAGAAAATCACTCCACTTGAAGTACCCATTTCTCAGTCGGTAGCAAAGCAGAGCCTAGTCTGTTGATTTCAACACATTGAGATCCATCGGAAAATTATCCACATATACATTTAATTATTTTTCAAGGTATTGCTCGTGTTTTGAATCAACTGGACACAATCGACAGAGCGTTCATGTAATCGAGAAAACAAAATTTGTCGGCTAATAATTTGCTGTAAAGCTCCTTTAAAATTCTGTGAGTTAGACATAAAACGGCATCAACTGTAGAGCGTTGTTTCCGGTAAGCTGATTGATTATCATCTTCCAAGGATAGGACCTTTTACAAGGGATCAAGCACCAGGCTTTCCATGATTTATAAAACTTGTGAAGAGCTTCCTATAGTATGAAACTTTCATGTAGTTTTCTTGGTGATCAGTGTAATCATAACATTTTTCATACCATTTGTAATGATACCAGTAGAAAGGTCCCCGTTGATGATGAAAGCTATTATGTTTGGCAATCCATGGAGCACATGCCTTAAGTATCATTGGTGTTACCCTGTCCGTGCCAGGGGCTTTTGTACTTCATCAATTTCAGACATACATCTACTTGTCAACATGTGAAAGTTGTCTGATTATTATGAACCTGAGTTTCACCAGCAAAATCTAGATTAAATTGATCTAGCGAGCTGCTTAGCAAACTGCGCATACTCTCCTGGCCACAAAGTATTCTTAAAGCCTTCCATAATCGACCAGTGCCTTTTTCATCTAGCAGTGAATTTATATACAGCTGATTAAGACGTTTAATTTTAGATTGTATGGCCTTAGTCAGTTCTTTGGTTAATACTCTGTTACCGCTGCACTAAGCCCAATATTTTAGTCTGTGCAATATTTTGAGTGTAGTTAACTACAATTCCTAGGTTTTAACTAGACAGCAAATGTCGTAACAGAAATTAAGATATTCTGTAATTGCATCGCATTCACGCGATATATCACTTTCGAAGAAGACACCGAAGTTGCTTGAAGAAATAATCAGTTGCAAAGCCTCTATATTGCTCTAACCGCACCCACTCCTGTTAACTATACATTGTCTAGAACGACGAATTTGTGATTTCAATTCTAGATCTGGGAAGATTGCTACGCAAAGCGTCACGCTTATTGCCATATAGATCAGTGAACACGACTTCTACAATGTAATGTGTTGCTCACACACCCCGCACTTACACATCACAACTGGTTTCTGTCTGTTTTCCGTCATCCAATGGAGACAGTAATATTAGGCTCAGCGAGCCACATTTGCGAGATTTAAAACTAGTCTCTATCTTGAGACCAGGTACATATTTCATCTAATGCAGTTGAGAGAGTGTGTGAAGAGCTATTTCTACGTACAACAAATCCAATGATCACATCATCAACGCGTTTGAAACCTAAAGTTGAGGGCGACTGCGGAAGAGCAAATAAGTAAGTTGCAAAGAAGAAAGAATAACACCTTGGAGAACTTATTTCACAGTTGCTAGCAAGGAAGAACGTAGTCCGTTTACTTCGATGTATTGAGGTCTAAAACGGAAAATCAGCTACGCATTCAGATCCTAATGTTATAACTGGACAATACAAGTTTTCGCAAATTTCTTGATAGCCTTTATTGTACGGGGCTTGTATATAATTTTTTGAGACTGCGCATCCTTGAACGTTTAAGTAACTAAGCAAAATGGCGAATTTTCAGAAAACGGCTCCTAATTAACCCTAACCAAAATCCACTCTCAATAAAAGGGAAACAGTGTCCACGAACTTAATGTCCTGAGTTAGGAACCTTTGCCAAGTTCGCACAAGATTTTAAGCTTCCACTTAATTTCTTGTATCAACAGTCGAGAGCCTACGTTTGATTCGAAAAATGCTTTCTTCTAATTTGATGAGTGCTTGTTCTACCACCAAATTTGACACACTTAGCTGTAAGGCATAATCACTGATGTTCTTTCTCGAATACGATCAAATTACAAACCAAATAATTTCCGTACAGCGCCTAGTAATTTTATTACGAAACTTTAAAAACAAATATATGCCATCTGATAACACCAAATCGAGATAAACAAACTACCGTAAATTATCTTCAGATACGTTCGGTACAACGGGAGTGGTTTGCTTTAAATCCCGTAGGGAAAACGAGTACCATTTAATTCCAAAATCCCAGAACAATTTCCCGTTGTACTTTGACATGCTGTTCTTTATTCACTAGCGGCATTGATTCCGGCATCGAATGCTAGATCTACTCTGCACTCCGACAGGAAATGATCCGGTCTTCTGGTTGTTGTATAACCTCAAGCCGCAACATAATTGCAACATAATGTCTTAAATCCTGCAGTTGTCGGGTGCATATAAAAGAATCTCCAGGAGTTTCAAGTTGCAATCCCTGTACGGAATACTAAATACACGGATGCCTCCTGATGTGCCATATTCAATCGAACCAGGGCTGCGGAAGTGTAGTGAACTCACTACCCTGTTTTATCATTATTCAACCAACTAGATCTCATGTTGAAATAATTTGCCTTTCCAAGATGTAAACACCAAACTACAAGTTCTTACGCAACGACGCATAGAAGTGAAAATTTGATGACATTTAAAATTATTACTCTTAAATTACCCTACCCAAAATGTACCAAACCCCGATTGTGTTACCGAAACACCCAAAGATTCAGCGGCGTGGACCGTTCCACATCCCCGATTAAATATTCACCTCAATTTTTCTCTGTTATAATTTGTTTCACTTGAAAAAAACTACCCAGAAAAATCATAGAGTCGCAATCGGTTGTAGTATCCACTTTAAGACTTGATGACTATGTGACGAACTATGAGCTGCGTGACTGTCCCCATTAAGTCTTTGAAAGCTTTTACTACGTTGCAGGGTAACTATTTTTGATTGACATGAAACGTGGCACCATTCATTGCGTTCGATTTTATCATACGTAAAATACCATTCACATAATGTTATGTTGTCCTGCTTGATGGCTTCTTTTGAATTATGGTGTTTGGACGGCAGTTCCTACAATGCAATTCATGGAGCTTGCTCAATCGTGCTCAGTATCATTATTTGAAGCATCGCGTCAACTCATTTACATTTGTCGCTTGGACGCATTATATAAACTCGGGTACTTGCATACTGTAATTATCAGCCGGATATACAATACCTAATAATCCGAACATATCTCTACGTGATTGAGGAATACTGTGCATTGAAAATCGAAGTAAGAACCTAATGTTTTTGAGCATTACTCTCGAAATAGGTCATCTGCTCCTGCCGCGTATTTTCAATTACACTGCATTTCTGAGATGGATTCGAATGGAAAATTCTCCAACTTAAATGTTGATGTATATAGTCTCTCTTCTCAAGTTACTTCGGTATACATAACAATGCTACGTGTTTGCGGAGTTCACAAGTTCCCTCGTTGCATATTGTAGATTGTTAAGCAAGACTTATTTTACAAACATTCGTTGCACTTTCGGCACTAATTCCAATGTTGCTGTATGGTGATCATACAGCTGCATCGTAACGCTCGCAATCACTTTTGATACGAATAGACGTACCTTAATTGAACAATTATTTACCGTACTTGAATGAATGAGGCATTTGCAAAACAGGTGCAATTATCCAAAATTTCAAAGATCAAGGTATTTTGCTTCACTCAGAAAATTAATAGAAAATTCACAACGCAGTTGTCGAAGTCGTCGGTGACAGGCCGTCAGGATTGCTCTAGTAAGCAGATATTCTGACGTACCATCTAAAAGTGTGCGAAATTTGAGAGAGTTAAAATTCGCGATTTCGAGGATAAATCCTCATTTGCAAATTGAAATTTAGCTTTTATATGGGGACTAATCTAAGTCCCACAGTTGGTGCAATGTTGTAGCACGAAACTGTTTGAATATTTTTGCAACAGTCCAATAACAGCAGGAAATTTTCTTAGGTAGTTTTGTTTTGTTAAAGTAAGATTTTATTAATAAGTAGTATATGACGTTAGAAAAGCAGGACAGAAGCACACAACCGGTTCGCGGTTATTGCCGCCATCGGGTGAGTTATCCGTGACCTGACATTCGAAACCCGTTCTGACTTTGTGCTAAACCCAGTTTATTTGCGGCTTTTGAGGATAAATTCCTCATTTGCAAATTGAAAATGAGATTTATATGGGGAATAATCTAAGGCCCACAGGTTGGTGCAATGATTTCGAGATAAATCCTCATTGCAAATTGAAATTCTACACACAATGTTGAGGACATCGTGTTAATTGCCCTCATGTGCTGCATTGTTCTGATGTTACAATGACATTAAAATTGGTGTGGTTAATTCTAGTGCATGAATTAGGTTTGTATTTTGTAACTTGCTTAGCGAGGCCGAATATATCTTCTATTGCAAACAATCTTTTAACTTTATCACACAACACAAACACAAGTTCTGTGCCTAATGAGGATCATGAAATAATCTATCAACAACATTATTCACTTGAAAAATTCAAAAAATAGTTTGTTCTGTAATTACCCATGTTTAAGACCACGAAACATTGTTTTATATATATATTCACCGAGTGAAATTTTCGTAATAGTCAAGTGTTTGTTTTATTCATCATAATTATACTTCCGCTGTTTGAGTCATATCGGTAACAACAATCTACATTTGCATACACCAAAGAGACCGTATTGATTTGCATCAACAATAAACGAGGTTCGGAAATCAAATTATTGTAGCAGATGTCAAAACCTCACTGAATTTGTCTTGCTACATGCATTGAAAATTTTGAGTAGAACTAGGTTAAATCAAACTAAATACAATTATATAATCAATATATTTAACAACATTCATAGCTTCACGAATCATTGGAATATAAAAGAATATTTGTAATTTTTGAATAAATATTGACCGTATTTAATTCTAAAAACCAAATTTTTATCTATATTCAATACGTTTCTGATGGAAAACCACTTTTAGATATGAATAATCTCTTTTTGCCTTTACTGCAAAAGTGATATATTTCGGCAATAAAAAACTTCTCGTCTACTACTTCGGCTGTTCGTCCCGAGAGATTAATGTAAAGCAATATCTCTCAAACCGATAGCACATTATTTACATGATTAATAAGGCTAAAAACCGGACAAAGTATCACGCTACCGCCTAAGCTACCGACCGCTTTAACAAGCTACGAAAACAGGTGGTCGTTCGTTTGCAACCCTGGACGTCCTGCATTGTGGACTATGATTTGGGATTTATACCTGGACCGATTCAGATGAAGCTTTCCCGAGGCAGTTGGGTAATCGCGAACGGAACCGCAAGCGTTGAAGCTGTAAGCGTAAACGAGTGTGTGTGTGTGTGATTGCACGTGTTAATCTCTCTCCCGCTGACTCATGCCCACACGTTTTGAAGAGTTGCAAAGAAAGTAGGATTTGCGATTGAATTTTGCAATGGGGAACGAGCAAGATTGAAACGGCTCCATTACACACCTTCACGATGATAATGCATTCATGACATTTTCGATTTCCTTGAATAATAGTCGCTAGTAATTGATTAATTTAATGATTGATAAAACGTGCATTGTATATTCAAAGGTTTTAACATTGGTGACATTACAAAAAACAACTATTATTGGAAACAGAATTACAATTGCAAGTTGAGTTCATAAAATGGAATCTAGATTTTTGTACCTTAAATTACTGTTCAAAATTTGTATATACTAAAAGGGCCTTTTAGATCAATACAAGAAACGAGGTGTGTTTGCTTTAATGAAAACCATTGTATTTACGTTTCTGTTACTTTTTATACCTACATTATCAATGCACGATTATGAGATTTATTGTGGTGTAAAGTTGATTGAAAGATTGGGTTGCTTTGTAACGCAATAACTACTTCATCTGATTGCAATCCGCGGGCCAGAGGAAAAACTTGACATGATGAGACCAAACAACATTCGGATACGAGATTTAAGGTCTAAAAGCCAATCAGTTTAAAAAAATAACATCACAATTGGATATAGACATAACATTTATACCAAAGCTAGAATATATATATATATATATACCATACTTTTATATTTTTTAATTTTTATTTATTTTTATTCTAGCTTGATTCAAGATGCAAGAATTTATGGTCACATATTTGCTTAGCTTTACCATTACCATATCCTAGTGAATATTCATTCATGAAAAAGGAATAAACAATAATTATGTAATGGCAAGTCTAACCCAGTTGAATACTTACCATGAGTCAATACGCAGTTCTCGTTAGATCATTATGTAACAAAAAACTGTCAAAAATGTCGACACCGGGCGTGGTGACATAGTTTCTAAGAGGAATCGCTGCGTTAGTAAAGACGATGCATGGGTTGCTCATGAGATTACTGGAAACGATTCAATATGCCACTGCTGTTCAACATTCTGCATATAATAGATCACCCACTTGAACACCTGTTTCATCGGCAAGAAGCACGTGGTAGCAGATCTCATGGTTCTTCTTTTTTTATCCGAGTTTGTTTTATATGGAGCTCTCTGCCCTTCAAGTCATTTCTGCATCAAGCCTGAACATGTTCAAGGCTGAACATGATAGGTTTATGTTGACCAAATCAATTCCATTCAATTCCATTCAATTTATTGGTCTAAAAAGCATAAAGCTTTACAAAAACCGCAGAACATAAGCTGACTCTCCGTATTTAAAAAAATCTTTGTTGTTTTTATGCATTCCCTATATTTTGTTCTATGATTACTGTAAAGTATTTGTTTTCTGGACTAATAAAACTTTAAATTACTTTGAATTTGAATTACGTGATTACATCAAATCGCTTATTCACGGAACAAAATACAGTATAAATGGCAGGTACTCACGTGAATAGGGTCCAAAATTGGGTTGCTATACAAAATTGTTAATCAAATTAGAAACCGAGAATTTTCGTCGGGCAAAACAATGGCCGCAATCACTCCACAGCGGTGTAGACGCGCCTAAAATATTTTGCAGCTCAGTATACTCTGAAGCAGTCGTGATATTCGAAAATCTGATTCGAACACGCAAGAATTTAAATGGAGGTGGTCATTCAAAAATATCATCTATAAAGAGCTGCACATTTTCTGTTATAGGCTCTTTCACTTTAAACTCTACACCAGAAGTAATCAAGTCACCGCAAACTAATGCAACTACCACAACGAAGCTCCATAAACGTATGTCAAACTATACACAAACCATATTCAAATCTGGCATACATCTTCTGAACATCTGTCAAGACATCAGTTGCAAAACTTCAATCATATTTACTGACATATATTATGTCCGCCAATTAATTTATTATTCTACTATCATTTTTATCGATAGAACTTGAATTCGTTCGAACATTCAAGTCTTAAATTCATCGCTTGTCTCAAACTTGATTTATACATTATTATCACATACAATACCATTATCGGGTCCCTTCAATTGTAAATCGAGCATTCATTACGCATCACATGCAGATTTCCACGAGGCATGTTGTCAGAAGTATCGTCTACCGAACATCTTGGTTTCTAACAGTAAACCAGTTAGCATTGCCTTTCTGATTGGCATTCAATTGTCGCGCGCACGTGATTAGGCAAGTGCATGTCACGAATCGATCTGCGACGCTTTAGACACTTTGACGTTTACGTGGCGTTTGCTTTCTGAGTTCCTCAATGCACCGTTTTTTATTTCCGCAGAAATGATGTCTGTTAGCCTTAGACACAGCTATCCTGGAATTAATAGGTCACCTACCTCGGTGCGTCTTGTTTAAAAATCACAATTCTACCGATGATTAACAACTGTCAACTGATTAACGCAAGAGTAAACTTGATACGATCAAAAACTAGACAAATTTATTTTGCGTATCAGGTGAATAGATTTACTATTTATTAAATTAGCGAGGGTTTACTACATAATTTTAAATCATTTAAAGCTCCAAATTAATTGTCCAGCTGCGAGTTAAACTGGTGTACGAGGTTGCAAATGGTCGTGACATCCGAACCGTAGAGATGATCAACATTTGCATTCGTTTTAATCTTCCTTAGACTTAGATAATGTTTAGCTACAGCTTACGAGTACATTTAAGTTATAAGAAGCGTCTAAATTGGAACTTTGTACGCTTACTAACGAACAGTCCTGCAGTGGGAATGATAGGTATTTTGCGGAAGTTGAGACAAATCATGTAAAGTGATAAACTCATCGTAATCGACCCAAGTTGCTTTCAGCTTTGCTGGTAGTGCTTGGACATTGCATTGAGTGTCCTATGCCAGACTGAATAATTAAATCGTTTGAGGAAGAAGTAGGTTGAATAACGCTTCAACCTATATAATATTTGTGGCAATTTGTTATATCGGGACATCTCGTTGCAGGTTCAGCATGTCAGCAGTGAAATTTATTTTGGTCAAAGTTTCGCAACATCTCATCATTTGCTGCCTGACATGACCTTTACGCATTCCTGTACACTTGACCATCATAATTATTTGAAAACTAAACCTGACATCGTTCCTGACATGTGTCCTGAAATGCGGCACGATGATCTACATATATGCTTTACTGCTCTTAGCATAATTTCCACGTGTATCCAGATGAAAACTTTCATCCTAGGCTGCATCCTATGCTTGTTTATATTCCTTTAAAACATTGTTCAATTTCGGTTACCACGGTTTCAATTGTATTTACCACTAGGTAAAAGAACATTTTTGCGTAAGTGAATTTACCGTAATTTATTTATCACCTTAAATCAGCAGTGCGACAGACCGCACTTGTGGTACAAATACTTTTGTAAAAGAGATATGAAAGCTCTTGTCATTGACTCGCGCGAGTTGGGAAGAACTAGCGTTTAACCGCCCACATTGGAGGAATTGTGTAAAGCGGGGTCTGCAAGTTGGGGAGGAGCAGATACATCTCTTGGCTGGTGAACGCAGATTATGCCGCCGGCGTGCAACTGACGCCCAACGACCGAGTTATGCCTACCGCTACAAGCGCTGCGGGAGAGATTGTTCCTCCCGAATCGGAAAGTTTAGTCATTAGAAAAGCTGTGGATGATTAAAAAAATTCATGCGATTATGAAGAACATCTATGGTCGACATCGACCGAATGAAGCTAACAATTTATAAATTGCACAATAATCAAAAACAGTGTTTCTCACATGGGTTGTGTGATTTAATTCTAAATGTTGATTCCGTCCAAACTTTCTCCGTGACTTCTGCTGAATTTGGGTCCACCGTGAATATTACATAATATACGGAAACACAGAAGCCATTATTTTGAGAATTCCATTGTTGGCCCCAAGTTTATTCGGTTCGTTATAATGATTTCAATACACACAATCTTTAGACTGACATTTAGTTACTTCATACAATGCTAACCAAAGGTTTTGCAAAGGTAAGCAAAACTAGCTTATTGATTAATTGGGTATTTTCAAGGATATGGATGCTATGGAATTCTTTGCGTATTCGTTTTTAACAAATAATAAATCTTGAAGCTAACATCAGAAATCGATACCTGCAAATTCTTGAATTGTAACAGCGTATTTGGTAATGCCGATCAGGCACGATCCTAATGTTTGTGTTCGTAAAGGTCACATACCATTCGTGGGTCAAGTAAATAACCGATAAGCTTTAACAAACTGTTTAAATTTTGAAACGGACAAACCCGCATTACAGGATAAAAAAGAAAATTTTTCTTCTCGATTAAGTAAGGAGCACATGCAATCTGTCTTCAAAAAGACATGACATACCCGGAATATGATGGAAACTCATCTGCATTGTCTACAGCCATTTCGTATAAACAGATGATTTTAAAATATTAACTATGAAATCTTGAAATCATTCAAATTAAGTTGATGCATATTGAGTGAACTAACAGGACTTGTAAGTTTGTCTTGAGCAATAATATCCATTTTGACAGAAATGACTTGAAATGAAATTTATGAATGAAAATTGAAAAAGAGAACCTTTCGAGGCATTGAGCTTGATCGAGCGTATGTTGCAGTTTTGTTATCAGATGAAAAATCTCATTACAAACGTGACTTTCGATATTTGTATTCACCGCAGGTAAATGAACCGAAGCGACGAAGTATGACATTTCGTAAAACGTGTCTGTTATAATTTAGTCAATTTTTCATAATGAACAAGACACGCTTGGGAAAATCGTTTTATGGAGTGATATTTATTTCTTACGATTCAAGAATCTAGATACAAGACGTATGGTAAAATAGTAGAATTATAATACCATAGAATATACATATCAAAGTTAAACCAATTATACTCTTGTTTGTATAAATGTTTGTAAAACGGATACATTAAGGGATTTCAGTAAACTGCGTTCAACACGTATTATAAAACATAAAAAATCGTAATGTTTTCTAAGATCATTTTGTTTGATGAGGAGAACAATTCTGGCGATAAACTGTTACACAAATAGCATATAGGGGATACGAAAATGTTAGGACTAGAGTTTAATGTAGAATGCGGGATTTGAAGGGTCAGATTGTGACTGCGAGTCGGGAGATTGGAACCAATTTTATAGATGTGACTGAGTAGGTGGGAGCCCTTATGAATTATTTGACATGTTAGGATTAGATCAGCTTGGATGCGTTTGCGCTTGAGAGTGCACAATCCAAGTCAAGTTAGTCGCTGCTCAAATGATAGATTATGAAATATGTGTTGCCTTATGATTGATCATTTCTAGCAACGAGATATCGTTATCCACATATTGTGTCCAAGCTTGTGCTGTATAGTCCACAACTGGATGTATCAATGCATTCGTCTGAGTAAGCCGTGTACGCTGAATGTACGCTTATAACGGTCTCGTATTGCAAACTGTTTTTTCCCATTTTTACTCAGTACAGAGACCTTCTTCGATGCATTCCACCCAAAAATGTAACTGGCAAGTGCGCATGAAAACCGGTTGGGTTTTCCAAATTGTAACATTTTGAACTTGCTGAAATTGAATGAAAGCTTGTTTGAGTTGGTCACTGGTGCATTTTATTTAAGATTCATGACTCAAGATTCAAGATTTATGGTTGAGAATGCAACTAACTTTAAAATAATCATAGAGTGGAA
The DNA here is from genome assembly GCA_013407085.1 of Atriophallophorus winterbourni. Taxonomy (NCBI): domain Eukaryota; kingdom Metazoa; phylum Platyhelminthes; class Trematoda; order Plagiorchiida; family Microphallidae; genus Atriophallophorus; species Atriophallophorus winterbourni. The sequence goes on from JACCGJ010001105.1 coordinate 109,852, forward strand.
CTATAGGTAAAAGTGTATATATATAATCAATGGGACGACAATAGTTTATTAATAGTTGGGGGCAAAATTCGGATTAGCTCTCATATAATCGTCAATTTTCGATTTGAATATAGATAAACTGTTTGAGATTACCAAATCGGAAGGTGGGGAATTCCAAACAAAGCAAACACGCACCGAATAATAATACCTGCGGCAGTTCCGTTTGGAATGTGGTATTTCCAACTTGCAACCATGGCCACGGCTGTTGCTGGAAGTTCGAAGATGGAATAATAACACCAGGGGGTGGGAAACAGTAGCGAGTATTTTGTATGCGAGGATTAGATCACCTCGCATTCTCCCTTGTGCAAGTGTCCTCATCTCCAGTCGTCTGAGTCGCCCAGCGAATGGCATATTTTCGAGTCCAATGACAAGCTTAGAAGCTCCCCGGTATATGCGATCCAGAAGTATGATATCTTTTTGGAGCCATTGTGTCCAGGCTTGTGCGGCATAGTCCAAAGTGGGTGCATATATGTGTTCATCATGAGAGGAAAACACCCAGGGGATAAACGTCCAAATATCTGCCGTAATATACCTATCAGCCCGGAAGCGCATTTGTAAACGGCTTCGCATTGTAGATCATTTTTCAAACTACCGCAAATCCAGACACCCATGTCCTTTTCTTCGTCGGTGTACTCCAGGTTTATGTATTAATAGGAAAAGCCAAGGTCACGACCGATTTTAATGATCTTCTACTTTTGCATATTCAATGACAGTTTATTTTCGGATGACCAGTTGTACAAAGCATTCAAATCGTTTTGCAGTAAGATACAATCATCAGCATGACTGATTCGCCTCCATTCTTTTATATCGTCAGCAAACAACACCATCTTACTGTCATTTCGTATTGGTATATCGTTCATATAGACTAGGAACAGTATTTGTCCAAGCACTGAGCCTTGTGCAACACCGCTAGTGACATCGATTTTCTTCGATAATACGCCGTCCACACGAACTCTGATGTGTCTGTTGCTGAGGCAATCACTTATCATTTCATATAGTCTACCAACAATACCGCGTTTATTTATCTTGTTCAAGAGTAAATTATGATCAACTCTGTCGAATGCTTTAGAAATGTCCAAGTAGCATGCACGAATACATCCTCCCGCATCTACAACCCTCGTCCAATCATCTAAGCTTGTTGTCTGCTTGGAAAACTAGGCAGTCCTTAATAGAGTTCACCTTCATTCGTAATTTCACATTACCGGCAAAACAACTAGTTTAAATCGCATCAGTTTCGGTAGATCGTAGATTGTAAATATTAAGAACAGTATTGGACCGAGTACTTTACCTTGCGCGACACCGCTCAAGCGAGAAGCATTTGGCCCTTGGTACAGCCGTTCGTAGAATCATGATTCTATGGTAAAATAATCCTAACTTGTACATGCTGACCATGCTTTCAAAGATTTCAATTCGCAATTTTCAATCGTCCAATTATTCTCAGCAGTGTATATTAGCACCATACGATTGAAAAAATTGACCCCAACATTGGACATGTTAAAAGGATAATCTTTTTATCGAATAATCGTGCTAAAGCTAAATAAATTCATGGATAAGACACGGTGAATTCTTCCGAATTAGTGTTCAAGTGGAACTTTGACAGGTCGTGTTCATTGTGATAAAGATTTGTTGGACACAGCCGTTACTCGTTGGTAAATTAGCTATTACCACGAGAAATTGGACTAAAATTCGAAACTCCATATAGGACAGTTGAATACACACAACTTCCCTTAGACACACCACCAAGTCAATCAGTAGCTGACGTGTCAGAAATAAATACAGCCGACACTATTGATTATTGTATTACAACAGTACAACCCCCTTGCGAACAAAAACCATCAAATGCCGACTCTGAAGAAGTCGACCTAACAGATATTCCGCACTCAGCTAGTCCCCTTTTCCATACCCCATCTTAGCTGAAAAACTACTGTAAAATGCCTGTACAAAAACGCACAATGTCTGAAAAACAAAATCGGTAAACTACGTGCTGTTTTTCTGAAATGTTCACCAGACATCATGTATGTAACGGAATTGTGGCCTCAGAATCAACAAACAAATAGTGAACTCCAATTACACTGCATGTCACTTATTTAAGATTTATGATTCAAGATTTCTGGTGAAAAAAGCAAATTGCTGTACAATATCACACGGTATACGTATAAAAGTTATATTAATCATTAATTTAATGTTTGCGTGACTAATGTTGAATTGTTTTCAAAAGCTGGTCTACAGTGATGAAGGCAGATGAATGCAGATCGAATTCGAGCTGATGAAGTTTTTAATTTATTAATTTTTCCAATTGAATCAATCCTTTTTAATTCTCCCATAAACCCAGTTCCTGAGGGTTTCTTGTGATATTATTTTCAGGCTTCTTGCTTTTGCGTTGTAGTGATGGAAGGCGATGTACGTGCTCTTGAAGATCTCTTGATTGGCACCTCTTAAAAGTGCGCTTTATGCTGTATTCACAAAGAGTATATCCTGGTCCGGTTGAATACAAATCGAAACACGTTACATAAATAAGCAACAATATTTGGCCATCGAATTTGTAGCAAGTTAAGTATCAACAGTGTTCGAATATTCAGGACTATCTTGACAAAATTCATTTGCACTTCGCGCTTCATATTAATTGGAAGTGTTTTACATACCTTATCATGCATCTCCTTCATTTTCGGTATGCAAACTAATAAACCGAACCTCATTACCGATAGTGTGATTGTAGTGCGGAAAAAGTACTTTTGCTTTTTAAAACGTTCTACATACATAAAACTTATTTTAGTACTTCAAACGTGGCAAATACTTGTATTTACCTAAACGAAATTTACGTTTTTCGATTTCGATAAAATCTGGGTGCACCATTGAGTTTACGGTTATACATATTACTTTTGGTTATAAAACAATTCGATGTTCAATTTTGGTATATTTCAAAAGATGCAAATGTTAACTAATATTCCAGCGTTTTTGTCTGTAGGTAAAATAATTATTTCCGGTCCTAATTTGTAAGATTTACCAGCTTCACTATGGAATTGGGTTGAAATATCTCAGCAATGCTTTAGAGCGTATGGTGCATGTTTAATCAAGAATTTTTGTTCACATTTGACTTAAGTGTGTGGGTTGAACTACACGTAGCAATGAAAACAAGCATGCGCAGGATAAAAGTACCATCTGAGTTAACCTTTTGGTTTTGGGTGTCTAATGCACAGCATTGCTGATGAGAATGAACGGTTTGTGAACGTCTTTGAGGGTGATCAGTTTTTCGCAGTAGACGGAACTTTTTGAGTATTCAGGAGACTCAGGAGTCGAAACATTGGGAGACATTTTGATAAAACCAGATATGGTCGCAAGTCAATTGCTCAAATTAAATGTAGGAAAATCCACAGGTGCGGATGGTATCACAGCGAATATGCTCAGGTTCTGTCATCTTAAGCTTTGTGAACCGGTTTCCAACACGTTTAACTATTCGTTGCTTATTTAAGTGGTACCAAAAGATTGGAAATCTGGCGTAAATACACCTAACCTCTAAGGCGCCTTCCGATCTGACGCTGCAAATTATAGTCCCGTCAAATTATTAACTCTTATTATAAAGCTCATGGAAGGTAAAGTGTCGGAAAAAATTGTTGTACACTTTGAATTCCGTAGTATTTTTCGCCAGCGCTGCATGGATTACGATCTCATCGCTCTTGTCTAACGAATCTTCTCATAGCGTTACATGACTGGACGAAGTGTTGGATAGATTTTCTTGCATTCACGTCTGTCACTAAGACATCTCGAAAGATTTTGACAGAGTTAATCACCATTTGCTTCTTTAAAAACTGATACGTTCAGGAGTATGTGAACCACACCTCACATGTTTGTGCGACTACCTTTCAGATCCCCAGTCCGAGTTTAAGTAAATGGAGTGCTATCCCAAAATTTCAACACCACCTGTGGTGTCCCATACAGTTCAGCGCTTGGCCTGCTCTTCTTACTATTATACATTAACGATTTAACCCCTTATATCATTCAAAATGGTCCTATTCGCGCATAAGATGACACATTAGACGCCAATCAGTTCTGTAGATTAGTGTGAGAAACTGCAAACTGATTTGTACAACGTGCCATATTGGGCAGCTATGATAGATATGACATTCAACATACGGAAAAGATGCTCCACCTTTGTATAAAATTTCCTTGGAAACCGTTTGAGTACAAAACCTTGACATGGAGCTAGTTTGAAGAAAATCTTAGTTTATGTATTAGGGAAACCTGAAGAACATAATTCACTACAAGTATATATATATATATCCACAACCAGTAGATTGTTTGGTATCTATCAACGTATATCATTTAGATGCTAACTAATCACGTTACCAAGGAAAATGAAGGTCTACCTTCGTCCTACGATGGAGTATGCGGTAGAGGTCTGGGTTCTTTGGCTGCGAAAAGCTATTGATCACTTTGAAAAAAATCCATCACATAGCAACGAAGTCAGTTATGGGTCTTCAAAATGTTTCGTACACCGAAATATTGTAAAGTTTGTCTATGTGAATTTACCCAAAACAAGTTACGGCGTTATATCATTCTGAATTGTGTCTACTAAACGACATCCACTAGCCTACATGTTGGATTTGCGTGAAGAGAAGGTGACACGTGGACATACATTATCCATGTACATCTTAAGTTCTAGTATTGACTGTCGGCGCCATTTTTCCATATTTGCTATATCCTTGGAAATTCCGTACCTCAGCATTTGGTTGAATCTCCTCGCATGACGATGTTTAAAGCGAAATTGTACTTACACATGCAATCAACATCATTCATGAGCCTTACATTTGAGATTCTCTATTCCTCTTATAATTTTATATTATTCACATTTCCATTCATATCGTAATCTTGTAATGTTTGTTCTCTGAACTTTAACGAGTACATCGCAGACACGCAATTAGACGCGTGTTGTTCAATCGGTTGATTTGACACACGCATCTCATGTGAAACACGGTTATCTGGGTGTTGACCCACCCTAACAGAGTTGCCGTTGAATCCGACCACAATAGATGAGTCGACGAATTTTAGTTAAAATCTCTGATTACAAAAATTGGATAGTGCTCAGCTCCGAAAGGACAACAAAATGATTTTTTTAACATGGTTAGTCAGCAATGTCGAACTCTGCATGAAAATACTCCTCGTGTTTGATTCAACGGCGCAGTATGTAAATGATGCAGTAGCTTCAAGTGTTTCAGCGTTAAAATGTCCGATAGCCTCAACTGGACCAATCATGTGATTGCCTAGTTCCGACAAGTTTGCCGGTTTTTATTCTATGCACAACACTTCCATTACCTTTCCCAGTAATCAGAAAAAACAACAGGGTTTTCTCAACATTGAGATATGTATACACGCAATATATTCGAAACCCGATCGTCAATCGTCACAATCACGGCATAAGAACATTCTTGCCTGCAGATAACTCTCCTCCACGCAAAGTACTGAAACATTCAGTAATACATTTATTTTCACCTAGCTGAATACATTGTTAACCATTCAAAGTGGTTAAAGTTGGAACTGGCAATTTGAAATCTGGTATCGAGATTTCCTTCTCATTTTCGTCATTGTGAGTAGTGAATCAAGTTTAAAATATGTCAATGGTTCATAAAATAATAAGATAATGGTGAGCCATATGAGATTTGTAAAAGATATGATTGATGCAACTTAATAACAAAAATGAGCTGACGTCTATGTGTTACAATGATGTTAATATCATGCATAATTACTTTAGCATTTCCATTTCACTATTATAGATCCTTTTCATTTTTTATCACTCCCCACCTGTTCCTCAAATTCATTACCACAATAGTTATCTATCTATCCTACTATAAGGCATTATCCACAACTAAGCAAAAACTTATGACCTGGCATTTACCTTTTTCGCATCAGACCAAAATAGACCATTTAAAAATACGTATCAATGCCATATTGTGTTCTTTTTTCTCTGCTGGCAAAAATCAGTTGTATTTCAAATGGAAAAATGGTCACTACTACGTCATAAGCATTGATAATATAGCAAACAATGCACATGAATTCAGACCGCTTGTCAAGACTGGCTTGTCAACGTGTACATGCTCGATGTCACATAAGAAAATCGCTTACTAGCAAACAGATCATCCTGTGGCAGTTACATTCTTGATCAGTATAACGGCTGGGCCGTATCATGTTTCGCTGTGCGCTAAAATGGTCCTGCAACGTTTCAGATTGGCGTGCGCTTTTTCTGTCTGATCCAGACGAACACGTACTTATTTTTTGAACGCTAGATTTGTTCACGACAGGGTTTTGAAAAAGGAAAAGTTTTCAGCGGTTTACGGATAGTGTAATCGCGAAATATTTTGTCAGCGAGTTTCATAGTTATGGGAAAGTAATGCAATATGATAATAATCAGATTATTATTGTGGTCTCCGATTTCTCATTGACTGTTTTAGCCTTAAATGCACAGTTGAATTTTAGATACCTACGATACTATTGGAAATAACCGTATTCTTTATCCATGGTCATGAAGAATTTATTTATCATATCATTTCTGTATACGTCACTATTTAACCATTTATAAAATGGAAAAAAAACAGTTCTTGGTCTTTTATCTAGTTAACTGCTACAGTATGAAGTTTGGTTAATTGTAGGCACAGCACATTTTCTGTATGATTACAACTAGTACGATATACTTCAAAGTTGATTCAAAGTTGATTCAAAGTTGTGATGGTCTAAAAAGCATTTAGCTTAACAATAACCATAGGATGGAGTTATGAGGTATATACAATAAAAAAGAAGAACAGGAAAACTCATGTAGTGTAAATCGTATCAAAATTTGGGTTGTCTCTCAAGTATTTGTCCAAATTAGCTTCAAAAATATCCAGGTTGGCTGAGTGTGTAACAGTGGAGGGGAGGGTGTTCCATGTGAAACTTACACGTATAGCATACGAATATCTTCGACAGTTCAGTCTTGAAGTGGGAATAAGCACTGTAAGTTCATGTTTCCGACTGGCGAGCGTGTGAAATGTTTGGACGAGGGATGGTTAGGGACGTGCATAATATTGTACATCAGTATGAGGTCACCTCTTAATCGACGACAGCGAAAGTCCAAAAGATTGAGACTCCTCAAACGTTCTTCATATGGTTTAGCCGCTAGTCCAGGTACAAGCTTTGTGGTAAATACGCTGAAGAAGATTGATGTCTTTCTAAATCCAGGGTGACCAAGCCTGAACAGTGTACTCTATCACTGGTCTCAGATAGGTGTTCAGGATACGGGGTACTGACTGATTGGAGAATCTGCCGAAAATTCGTCTCAATATCGCCAATACTTGTGACGCCTTTTTGTAAGCCGCTTTGCACTGCAGTGAAGTCTTCAGACTTGAACTGGTCCAAACACCCAAATCCTTCTCTTCAGTTGTCCAGACGAGTTGGTGGGACCCAATAGTGTAGTTGTAATTCACAGTCTTTCCAATGTTTAACACCTTGCACTTTTGGAAGTTGAAGGGTAGTTTGTTTCTCAGAGACCAATCGTGCAATGTGTTTAGATCCTTCTGCAAAGTTTCACAGTCATCATTTGTACGTATGCTTCTCCAAAGCTTTATATCGTCTTCAAATAACATAATCTTGCATTTAACACGCTCGGGAATGTCGTTTGCGTCGATCAAAAACAAAATCGGTCCGAGGACCGAGCATATGCTGCAGATCGGTTTTATATAATCTGGACGGAAAATTTACTCGATATGGCATATTAATACGTCATAAGCCGTACAAAGTGAACAGTCTCAGCAAATGGTACTGTTGAATTAGCACCCATTGAGGGAGAATAATCTTACTGTTTATTATAAATGTGGGTGAAACAGGCGAGTGTAAAATATTCAAGCAGATCGTGCAAATGGAACTTTAAAAATCAGACGTGACGTGTTATGTAATGTTTCGCTTCTGGAATAAAATATTCATTCGAGTCAATGATTCAGTGTATGATGAATAGAAATCTGGAAAAAGTTGAATTACATTAACAATCATGATGCAACCCGTTCGACCAATAATTGTTCTTGAAATAATACGAATAGCAAACAATTTCAAATCAAATTAAACGCATTGAGCAGAAGTATTCTCAAGGATTTACGGATTTATGGTTGAAAAGTTAATACTTTGAAATACCACTGAACTACTGTTTGAATAAAATTGTGAAAAATATAATAGTATAATATTATAGCATGATATGTATGTATATAATGTATAATATGTATAAAAGTATGATAACAAATGTAAGGCTCACGAATGATGTTCTTTGCGTGTGTAAGTCCAATTTCGTTTTAAACATCGCCAGGCAAGGAGAGTCCACCACATGTTGGGGTAAGGAATTACAAAGAAATATAGCACGTACGGCGAAAAATTTGCGCAGACAATCAATACGGGGACTAGGGACGTAAAGGGATAAGGTATGTTCGCGTGTCACATTCTCATCACACACATCATGCAAGTGTCTTAGATTATGTCCTTCAGTAGACACAATTATATAGGTCAGTATGATATCTCGTCGTATCCTGTTTTGGATAAAGTCACATAGACCAAGACGTCGCATTATTTCAAAAAAAAACATCGATAACTTTGTGGCTGTGATAGATTTTACCAAACGGAGAGCAATATCATTTCGTAGCCAAAGAATCTAGGCCTCTAACGCATACGATAGTAGACCCTCATTATTCTTGGTAACGTTATCAGCTAGAATATTCCAAATATAATTTGAAAGATTCCAAACAATCTACTGTTCTACGAATTGAATTGTGTTATTAGGATTCTCATTAATCCATACTTCGAAATATTTTTCTAACTAGCTTCAATCTCAAATTTTCCAATTAAACTTCAACTCTTCTGTCATATTAATTATTCGCATTAAAAACTTGTGTGGTTAAATTAATTTGATTCGCTGAAAATTTGTATTAACGAATAAAGCCTTCTTCTTCTTCATGTCAAGTTTTCAGTTTCCAATCGATATGTCCAAGGAACATTCTTGCCAAAGTGGAGCATCTTACTGTTCCGTATGTTGAATGTCATATCATTCAGGGCCGCCCAATCTGACACGTTGAGAAAATCAATTTGCAGTTTCTCACACTAATTTGCAGAACGTATTGGCGTTCAATTTTCAATTTCTTGCAAGAGAATAGGACCATTTTGGATGATATGAGGGGTTAAATCGTTTATGTATAATAGAGAGAAGAGCAGGCCAAGCACGGAACTTTATGGGACACCGCAGGTGGTTTTGAACTTTTGGGATAGCACTCCGTTTACTTCAACTCGGGCATGAGGATCTGGCAGGCAGTGGTACAAACATGTGAGGTATGGTTCACATGTTCCTAAACGTATCTGTTTTTGAAGATGCAAATGGTGATTGACCCTGTCAAAATCATTTGGAAATGTCTTATTACCAGATGTGAATGCCAGAACATCTATACAACACTTTATCCAGTCATGTAGCGCTATGATAAGTTTCGTTAGACAAGAGCGATGAGATCGAAATCAATGCTGCGCTGGCGGAAAAAAATTACGCAATTCAAAGTATGCAACCATTCTTTCCGAGACTATACGTTCCATGAGCTTACAAATAAGAGTTAATAGTTTGAGGTGACTATAATTTTCAGTGTCAGTTCGGCAGGTGCTTTTGAAGATTTGTGTAATTACGACAGACTTCCAATCTTTTGGTACCACTTCCGTAAGCTGGAACCGATTGACTAAACTGACGATGACAAATCATGAGCACAATCGCTGTGATGTCAACAGCACCTGTAGAATTTTCTACATTTAATTTCATCAATTGACTTGCGACTATATCTGTATTTATCAACTTTTCGCCCAATGTTTCGTTTCCTGAGTCTCCTGAATACTCACAACGTTCCACTAAAACCTTAGGCACGAAACCTTTAGAGCAATAAATTGCGGAAGCAGTTGCGGTGTAAAACGCGGTCTCAGTGAGTTTTCACCATTTTGAACGCCATGAATTCCTGGTTCGACTTTTGATATCGCTTTCATGATTTTTCAGAATAACTTAGGGTTACGTTCCATCTTTGATAGCAGTAAAATTTGATGCGCTTCCTTAACCCCTTGAATAAGTGAAGTCACTTCTTTGAATAACATACGAAAATGTTGCCAAGAAGTAGAAGTATTGTTGGCTTTATGCTGCATTCACTCTGCTCGCTTCATCGCTATTCACTCTCTCGTTCTTCTGCGGACAAAGAAATTGAAGTTCATGTTCTGTTCTGCCAAGAACGATCGGCAAGATTTTGCGCATCTTCAGTTTCAGAAGTTCTACGAGTTCGTTCCATTGCGTGTCATAACCTATGCAATCCGTCTACCAATGCTAAATCTACACGAGCGATTGGCTCAGGTCAAATTTATCATCCCGGCAAACGACCCCATTCACAGCAAGCGATTGATAAGTACTGCAAACATTGTCGAACACAAGTACTGAATGGTCCAGAGGAGCCTGGAATTCGATCGCTTCGATAGATTGTTCTTCCGATGTTAACACCAAATCCAAGACGGAGGGGCGGTATGAACCTCTTCTCCGAGTGCATTCGTGAACATGGTTGTATGAACCGACTGAATCTAGTATCTCTCTAAATCGGTATTCTAGCATTTCTGTGGAGTGAAGGGAAGTCAGTTTAAAATCATCCATAATAAGTATTGTTGCTTGATAAATGCTAGTCAGGCGCTGAAGCACATGGATCAACCTTTCGTTGTACGATTCCGTAGATAAAGGAGACCGGTAGACCACGCCAATCATGCAAACGTCACCAGAGATCAGCGTAAAAGAACACCAAATTTTATCCTCGAGGGTGAATTCTGTGTTGTCTATTCGACGGCAATTGAGGCGATTATGTTAACGAAAAGCAGTCTCAAAGGTTCCATATCAAATTCATATTTGGAATGGATATCTCCGTTTCAATCAATTGGGAAGAATACCATGTTTATGTAATTGCGATAATATCAGATGAGGTGTGCGAGCACATGTCGATTAACTCCGCTAATTTGTTCGAAAGGCAACGCGCATTTACATATTAAAATCTTATAAAGCTGGTATTGTTCAAATCATGAAATGTTATCAATGGGCCGACTCGGTTAAAATAAATTCATTCTAAATAGAACTCAGAGATGTTCCGTGCAATGCTAGTGACAGATTTTAATAATATTATGAAGCATGGAACTTATCGTTCATGAAATATAACTTCTAAAATAATAAACTTATATAGGACGCTGTTTTATTAGAGTCTCTACTGGGTAGTGTCAGTAAGTATTTGTTGTCAATGAATCCTTTATAGACAACAGAAATATGTTCGACTCTGGTGACTGTACACAAATCGTAGACCAATGAAATTTATTGGCCAAACAATATCAACGAAATAAATGAATATTTAATCGATCTGCATACATGATATTTACGGAATCCATACTTCTTCGTTCGCATTTGTAAAAGTACCATTCAAGGATATATCGTCGCATTTCATAAGCATACGCAATTATGATGTCCTGAGATAACAAATTGGCACAAATATTTTATAGGTCGAAGCGTTATTCAACCCGACTCTTCTCAAGTAAATTAATTATTCAGTCTGACTTAGGACACTCAATGCAATGTCCAAGCACTACCAGCAAAGCTGAAAGACACTTTGTTATCTTCAGAAGAACCCTAGGTTCTTTTGACGCCAATATCAGCTGCAAGTTTATTTTAACATACAGCCGTTCATGTAGAAACTATGCTAAATAGCATGGGATACTTGGTTGAATAAATATATTTAGCTAAGGGAAATTCCACAGCGAGGAGTGACAGAGGACTTTCAAAGTATCCATATGGAATGCGCCTCGGAAGATTGAACTGCATTCAGCTCAATATAGACAACAACGAAAACCAATAATCTTCATGTGGACAGTGTTTAATCAAATAAACCATCCATGAAGACAATATTGCATCTTTCCCATTACATATATTTTAGTGGACACCCGTATAAAATGTCCACTAGCATAAAGTTTGAACTAACGCAAATACGAAATTTGTATTCGCAGGGTGCAATTGTGAAACAGCTTGCCTAACCCCCATGTCACAGTCTAAAACCATTGGCGCTTCAAAAAAATTCACTAGATGTCATAAGAACAAATTTTCTTAAACATTTGATAATAATGTTACGATTCTTTGATCATTTGTTAACATCCAAGCCGATGTACATGTATGAATCTACGAATAAGTGACTTAACACCCCACTGGAAATAATACAGGTTTCTTAGTAGAACGGCGAAACAGAAATAATGTGTGAACTGCTATTTAGTCATGTCTCTACTCCTGTCTATCGCCCTTGGTATGACGGAGCTTCTGTATCACAAGCCAGCGTTACCCAAAAACTTTTCTAACCGACTACAAGACTGGGCCCAAACATCGTCCAAACTATTGTTCACCACAACTAATCAGGCACATTAATTACCCGCTTGGTTAGAAATTCGCTACCAAACGCATTTACGTTGACCTGATTTGTACGTTCCGTCTACTGAGAAAAACCGATCAACGACGTTCATAAACCGTTCATTCTCATCGGCAATGCTGTGCATTAGACACCCCTTAGCAAAGGGTCAATTCAGATGGTACTTTTATTCTGCGCGTGCTTGTTTTCATTGCTACGTCTTGTTCAACCCACACACTTAAGTCAAATGTGAACAAAAATTCTTGATTAAACATGCACCATACGCTCTAAAGCACTGCTGAGATACTTTAACCCAACTCCATAGTGAAGCTGGTAAATCTTACAAATTAAAACCGGAAAAAATTATTTTACCTACAGCCAAGATTGCTTTAACGTCAGTTAATATTCGTATTTTTTGTAATATACCAAAATTGAATATCGAATTGTTTTATAACTATAAGTTATATATATAACCGTAAACTCGATGGTGCACCCAGATTTTATCGAAATCGAAAAGCGTAAATTTTGGTTAGGTAAATACAAGTAATTACCATGTTTGAAGTACTAAAATAAGTTTTATGTATGAAAAACGTGTTTTTAAAAAGTGCTTTTCCGCACTACGATCACACTGTCGTTAACGAGGTTCGGTTTATTAGATTGCATACCCAAAATGAAGGAGATGCATGATACTTAATGCAAAACACTGCCAAGTAATATGAAATGCGAAGTTTAAATTAATTTTGTCAAGATAGTCGTGAATATTCGGTCACATTGTTGGTACTTAACATGCTACAAATTCGATTGCGAAATATCTTCGCTTATTACTGTAATTTAGTGGGAAATGGATATACTCCTATTGAAGACCGCATAAAGCGCACTATTACGAGGTGCCAATCAAGAGCATGTACATCGCCATCAATCACTGCAACGCAAAAGCAAGAAGCCTGAAAATAATACCACAAGAAACCCTCAGGAACTCGGTTATTATGGGAGAATTAAACAGATTTAGTTCAAGTGAAAAAATCAAAAAAGTAAAAAAATAATTGGCTCGAAATTGATCTGGATTCATCTGCACCAAGCGTGTGAGGGACAAAAATGATAAGGGTTCATATGAAATCAACATGAACTTCAAGTAGCAGTGACGAGCGAACGGAAAGCAAATTCATTTATTGAGGGTTGTTGCCAGTAATTGATTTTTACGTATGAGTTTTTGGTCGCAATGAACGTTTTGTTAATACATGTTCTGTTGCAGATAATACAAGTTAAAATTACAAAATTCAATGATTGGGTACTATATATATGGAGAAAAATTGCTTATCCGGGACGAGGATAAAGGATTAGAACAGCTATTGCTACTAGGCTTGTTTCAATTCACAATCTGTAATCTGGATGCATTCATTTAAAATTCCCATTTATCAAAGTTTATAAGATGAAATTTCACTTTATATAGCAAATTGCTAATTGAAAATGTTTATGTGATGTAATTAAATTCACAAGATAAACCACTAATTACCTGCGCACGAGAAGTGATGGTATAATTTCTAACCAGAACCGGTTGAGAGCACAAACCAAGGCACGAAATGTGCTAATCCGTGACATGCTATTTGCCGACAATGCTCAATTCCAAGAACACCTCAAGTCGCTAATTTACTGTTTTTCGTCGGCATGCAAAGAATTTGGACTAACAATCAGCATGAACAGGACCAAAGTCCCCGGTCAAGGGATTGTTGCGCCTCCAATCATCAATATTTGAAATTGTCAACTAGTACCATTACATCTTCACACATATATTGGTTTAACCATTGCGGATAACCTCTAGCTAGACACGGAGATTTACTATTGGATTGGCAAGCAGCTGTCATTCTGTCTCGATTGAACTCTCGTGTTTGGGGTAACCGCAAGCTGACTGTTAAAACAAGGATGATGGTATACAGCGCATGCGGACTAAATGCTTTAATGTACGGCAGTGAAACCTGGACCACCCACGCAAGACACGAACGGAAGCTGAATGCTTTCCATCTACGAAGCATCAATCGTATCTTAAACATATCGTGGATGGATAGAGTGACTAATGCTGAAATGCTTCCAAAAGCTGGTCAACAGATCATGTTCACCCTACAACAACAACGCCACCTGCGGTGGCTTGACCAGTTCTATAGAATTGTACTGATCATATTCCGGATGATCTAACACATGTTGATTTGAAATCAAAAAATCGACAATAGGGCAGACCGCACTTGCGGTTCAAAGATATTTGCAAAAGAGATATGAAAGCTCTTGTGATTGACCCCGCATTTGGGAAGAACTTGCTCTGGACCGCACATATTGGAGGCATTTTTAAAGCGTCGTCTGCAAACTAGGAAGGAGCAGATGCATAACTTGACTGCTGAATGCAGATTACGACACCAGCTACATACATACATACATACATACATACATACATACATACATACATACATACATACATACATACATACATACATACATACATACATACATACATACATACATACATACATAACATACATACATACATACATACATACAAACATACATACATACAACATACATACATCCATACATACATACCTACATACATACTACATACATACAATACATATACATAACATACTACATCATACATACATACATACATACATACAATACATACATACATACTACGTAAATAGTCCACACACTTACATTCACACTGAGGAGAAGGATTTTGGGTGCTTGGACCAGTTCAAGTCTGAAGACTTTACTGCAGTGTAAAGCGGCTTACTAAAAGGCGTCACAAGTATTGGCGTTATTGAGACGAATTTTCGGCAGATTCTCCAATCAGTCGGTGCCCTGTATCATGAACACCTATCTGAGACCAGCGATGGAGTACGCTGTTCAGGCTTGGTCACACTGGATTCAGAAAGACATCAAACTTCTGCATCGTATTTACCACCGAACTACAAAGCTTGTACCCGGACTAGCGGCTAAACCATATGAAGAACGTTCGAGGAGTCTCAATCTTTTCGACTTTCGCTGTCGTCGACTAAGAGGTGACCTCATACTGATGTACAGCATTATGCACGTCCCTAACCATCCCTTTTCCAAACTTTTCACACGCTCGCCACCCCGTGCCAGTCGGAAACATGAACTTACAGTGCTTATTCTCACTTCAAGACTAAACTGTCGAAGATATTCGTATGCTGTACGTGTAAGTTTCACATGGAACACCCTCCCCTCCACTGTTACACACTCAGCCAACCTGGATATTTTAAAGCTAATTTGGACAAATACTTGAGAGACAACCCAAACTTTGATACGATTTACACTACATGAGTTTTCCTGTTCTTCTTTTTTATTGTATATACCTCATAACTCCATCATATGGTTATTGTTAAGCTAAATGCTTTTTAGACCATTACAACTTTGAACCACTTTGAATCACTTTGAATCACACACATTTACTTATGAATACTCTCACAGTTGGTTCACATTTTGTAGCGTCTTTTTTATACTGGTTAAAAGCTGATATTTGCCTCAACTTCCTAACTTAGATTATGCAGTTACCGTGCAATATTTGCCGGTCGAACGTGTGCTTCCTTTGTTTGAGACCGACCTGAATTAGTTTGTTTCACTCAAATGAGTCTGTTTTACGTGTTGAACGCTGTGGTGCACCGTATCAAATTATGCTTGCGATTCACATATTGCACATCAACGTATGCGGCCATCAACTGATATACTCGTTTATAAGAACGTCAATCCAACTTTTCGGAACAGTAAATATGATTTTTTTTATTTCTTGCTCCAACTTTCATCCCTTTTATCTCTTCGTTATCGCAGTAACCAAAATGGCCATTATCATTTTCACGGAATAACCATGAATCACACAACAAATTCGATTCACAGCATTTGAAAGATTATCGCTCGTAGCTTTTGGAAATCAGTCAGATCGATATGGCTCGTTCGGAACACTATTAATGGGTGGCCATGCAATTAGATTTGTTAATGTGAACAACTGTCCACAACACTCTTTTCCTTCAAAGAAACACCTGATATATCACTTAGATCAGACAGGACACCCAAATCTAGCGCAAACGGCAGACGGCGAAGGCACCAAATGCTGTCTGAACGCACTAAGACTATGATGGTGCCTCTCATACCAGTACACAGCTGCCTGACGCGTATGCACCATGTACAATTGTATAATTCGAGTTGAGGTGCATTAAGTTGTCTGAAAAAAGTTGAACCTGATAACATCAACGCTGTGCATAAAACAAGTAAGAGTAATGCAAAAATGATGCGTTTAACTTGCAGATTTTGACACGATTGCCATGAGCAACAATATAATGAATTATGTGAAAAAATAAATAAATTGACGATTTACGAAATGCAAATGTATTGTTATATTTTTAAGTAAGTTTGACACATATTTCCTTATTTCGCGTTATTCTCATTAAGGATTCAACGATTAAGGATTCAAGGATTTATGTTCGAAAAGTTAATACTTTACAACATCACAGTGGAGGTCTGAAAAAATTGTGTTAGTCATTAACAAGTTAGGCAGATTAAAGTCTACCATGATCAAGATTCTGGTTTGATATTTGGAAGCAATCAAGCGGGAATGGGGTACCATCAGCATATTTACCAGGGTCCAATACTTCCTCGTATCCCTTCGCGCGAATAGTCCCTGTAAATGATGTTTGATGTATTAAATATTTTGAAAAGTAGGATAAGTTTTCCTCTGATTCCTCTAAATTTAAAGTCAAACAGATTCAGTTGAGCTATCCTTTCTCTATAAGACTTGTTTAGGATGTTGAAAACTAGTTTTGCTGAGCGGCAATAAATGTGATGAATATAAAATATTCATTTGCATTCTTTTCCGTTCTACATCCTTCTTGAGCTACGGAAATCATTACTGCACACCGTATTCCATGAGTGGTCTCAAGTATGTCTGCATGATCCTTGTGAATATCATGGGCGAAAATTCTCCACTTACTCAGCAATCGATTGGAATATCAGCAATCGATTGGAATATGTTCGGGACCGATCGTGTATTCATAATGCAAAGAAATTTGAGTGCACTCTGTTAGAGCAGGTTTTTGGGTAACGTTTCACTTCTGACACAGAATCTTCGTCAGACCAAGGGTGATAGTCAGGACAGGGAACATGATTAAGTAGTACTCAACCCACCACCACTTATTTGACCTTACCGCTAAACAGCATTTAGTACGTCTACAGTGTGTCACGTCTCGTGGGAATGACCAGGATCAGTGGTCAATTTTCCTCACAGTCTGTATCCACATCAATCTGATACAAGTGAAGTCGGTCAAGGTTAGTTGACACAGCTGCCCACATCCGTAAAATTACATAACTAAAGGGGCTGAGGCTATTTTTGAAGAAAAACAAAAATCTTATTAATTAGTAGGTATAAGGTGAATAAAAACTATACACTTTCGCATCAGTGCCGAGCGCAGATTGTGGAGTTTTTTGCCTCATCCACCTTATTGACCGCCAGTCGACCTGCCTTGGCAATTTCGACCGCCTCCGCATGTAGGCGTTCGCTATACGGTTTAATACCGCGTCTGAATATTGCCACATTGTCTAGATCGACGCTGTGGCCCGTATCTAAAACGTGCTCCGCCAAGGTGGAATCACGATTAAGGCATTGATATTCCCTCGCATTCCGGGGCTGTCTCCGGACACGATTTCTGTGTTCTTCGATTCTAGTGTGAATTTCCCTGGATGTCTGCCCTGTGTAAACACCCGAGCAGTCCTTACAGTTGATTCTGTAGATGCTATCTAGCGTTACGCACTTGCGCAATTAGCAGTTACATTTTTCGGTGGAGTACACTGAAGAATATCTTAGTATAGAGTGCAAATTCGAAAATAAACAGTCTAAAGTGCGAGACCGTCATAAGCGTACATGCAGTGTACACGGCCTACTCAGACGAATTTTCGGACGTTACCCACCTTACACATTGTCAAATGTACTCAATACATTCATACATCCAGTTGTGGACTATACAGCACAAGCTTGAACACAATGGGTGGATAACGATATCTCGCTACTCGAAAGGATCAATCATATGGCAACCCATATTATTACTGGATTGCATAATCTATGATTTGAACGGCGACCGATTGACATGGATTGTGCACTCTCAAGCGCAAACGCATCCAGCTGAACTAATCCTAACATGTCGAATAATCCATAAGGGGTCCCACCCACTCAAACACATCTATAAAATTGGTTCCAATCTCTCGACTCGCAGTCACAATCTGGCATCCCGCATTCCACATTAAACTCTAGCCCTAACGTTTTCGTATTCCGTATATGCTATTTGTGTAACAGTTTATCGCCAGAAATTGTCTCCTCATCAAACAAAACGATCTTAAAAAACATTACGATCTTTTATGTTTTTTAATACGTGTTGGCCGCAGTTTACTGAAATCCCTTAATGTATCCGTTTTACACACATTTGGACAAACAAATCGACCCAAAATTTTATTTTCGGTCGACATTTCCAGTCTCAATCTCATACTTGCAATTACTTCTTCACCTCCTTTGAACCACATTGATGCAATCACGTAAGTATAATTGGTTTAACTTTGATACATATATTCTATGGTATTATAAATCTATTATTTTAACCTACGTCTCGAATCTAGATTCTTGAATCGTAAGAAAAAAATCACTCCATAAAACGATTTTCCCAAACGTGTCTTGTTCATTATGAAAAATTGACTAAATTATAACAGACACGTTTTACGAAATGTCATACTTCGTCGCTTCGGTTCATTTACCGGCGGTGAATACAAATATCGAAAGTCACGTTTGTAATGAGATTTTTCATCTGAAAAAAAATGCAACAAACGCTTGATCAAGACGCAATGCCTCGAAAGGTTCCCTTTTTAAATTTTCATTCATAAATTTCATTTCAAGTCATTTCTGTCAAAATGGATATTATTGCTCAAGACAAACTTACAAGTCCTATTAGTTAACTCAATATGCATCAACTTAATTCGAATGATTTCAAGATTTAATGTTTGAAATTGTAAAATCATCTGTTTATACGAAATGGCTTGAGACAATGCAGATGAGTTTCCATTTTAATCCGGGTATGCCATGTCTTTTTGAAGAATGATTGCATGTACTTTTACTTATTTGAGTTGAGGATTTTTCTATTTTTTGTAATGCCGGTTTGTCCGTTTCAAAATTTAAACCAGTTTGATGAACGTTATAGATTAAGTGATTGGCCCACGAATGGTATGTGACCTTTACGAACACAAACATTAGGATCGTGCCTGATCGGTAATACCAAATACGCGGTTACAATTCAAGAATTTGCAGGTATCGATTTCTGATGTTAGCTTCAAGATTTAATATTTGTTAAAAAAACGAATACGCGAAGAATTCCATAGCATCCATATCCTTGAAAATACCCAATTAATCAATAAGCTAATTTTGCGTACTAAATGCCGTCGAAACCTTTGGTTAGCAATGTATGAAGTAACTAAATGTCAGTCTAAAGATTGTGTGTCTTGAAATCATTATAACGAACCGAATGAACTTAGGGCCAACAGTAGAATTCTCAAAATAATGGCTTCTGTATTTCCGAATATTATTTAATATTCACGGTTGTAGATTTCTAAATAAGTGGACCCAAACTCAGCAGATGTCACGTAGAAAGTTGCGACGGAATCGACATTTAGAATTAAACAACAGAACCCATGTGAGAAACTCTGTTTTTGATTATTGTGCAGTTGATATATTGTTAGCCTCCTTCGGTCGATATCAACCATGAATGTTCTTCACAATTGCATAAATTTTTTATCATCCACAGCTTTTCGAATGACTAAACAGTCCGATTTGGGAGGAACAATTTCTCCCGCAGCGCTCGTAGCGATAGGCATAACTCGGTCGTTGGGCGTCAGTTGCACGCCGGCGGCGGAATCTGCGTTCACCAGCCAAGAGCTGTATCTGCTCCTCCACAACTTGCAGACCACGCTTTACACAATTCCTCTAATGTGGGCGGTTAAAAGCAAGTTCTTCCTATCTCGCGCGGATCAATGACAAGAGTTTTCATATGTCATTTGCAAGTGCGGTCTGCCCAATGGTCGACTCCCTGATTACAACTCACCATAGAGTAGATCTTACGGAATACCACCATTTCCCATTCTGTAGACGTGGCCAGGCCACCATAGGCGGTGCTGTCATAGTAAGATTAACATCCTCTGCAGTCCCGCTTTTGAAAGCACTTGCGATACCACCATGCGCGGTATGTTCAAGATACAACGGATTCTTCGTAGATGGAAAGCATTCAGCTTACATCCGAGTCTTGTGGGGGGTCTAAGTTTCACTGCGTACACTATTTAGTACGCACGCGCTGTATATCATCATCTTTGTCTTTACAGTCAAATTGCTGTTGCCCCAGATGTGAGAGTTCAATTGGGCCAAAATGATAGCTGCTCTGCCAAACCGATTATCAATCTCCGTGTCTATGGAGGGGTTATCCGCAATGGTTGAAACAAGATATGTGAAATGGTGTACTAGATCAAGCTGACAGTGATGAATGGAGGCGATACAATCCCTTGACCAAGGACTTTGGTCTTGTTCATGCTGATTGTTAGCTCAAAGTTTTGCATGCCGACCATAAACAGTAGATTATCGAATGGAGGTGTTCTTGGGAGTGAGCAATAATGGCTGCATCGTCGGCAGTCAGCAGGTCACCGATTAGCACATCTCGTTCCTTTGTTTATGCTCCCAACCGCTTAAAGTTGAAAAGCTTTCCAACATTTCGCGTGCGTAGGTAAACGCCTTCTGTTCTGAATGCAGGTAAAACATAACATAAGCGCTCTTTAGGGTAGAAAAACTAGAGTAAAATTGAGCGAGTTCGTTGTTGGTTGGATGTAGTTCCTGTCATAGTAAGTAAATCTTAAATTGCTGTTCACGATCTGGAATTAGATCTTCGGGTTTCGTTCATTTTGATGCATCAGATTGATTTGATGCTCTTCTCTATCCTCCTGGACAAGTTTAGTAAATTTGTTCCTCGGAAAACGGTAGGATTCTCAGGATTCAGTTGTTGTCTGCAGTATGTGGCTTCTCCGCGCACCGTTTCTAACCTTTATTTATTTCTGTGTTCGGCTCTAGAACACGAATTTATTCCGTTTTTCCGTTTTTCGAAAAGTATTTAGAGTGGAGCTCCATTTTTTCGTAGATTTTCTCAAGTATCGATGACAAGTATTTTTGGACAACAGCGGTAATCTGTTTCCAGTCAGTGGCTTCTTGAAACGCCATTAATAATGCAACCGTATCTAGTTTTCTTATCGATTTCTGAGCGTCACCAGCTCTTTTCGATTCAGATATATAGTGGAAAGCAATGTCTACATTATCATGCTTTCCAATTGGTGCTTCATAGTGGATATCCTCGATGACATTTCCCTCACTCGTCAGAACAAGTTCGAGTATGGACGGTGTGTTTGTTAGTCTGAAGCGATTGCTGCTTGACATTTGGTAAATAAAGAAATTTCGTTGAACATTTCGTAGAATATATGGTCAAGAGAATTCACCGATGAAATCCCACTTTTCAGTATATTCGTAAGGGTAAAGTCCCCCATGATAATGACGTTTTTTGTGATATCTGAAAACAGCCAGCTGAGTTTTCTCAATTAAACTAGTATTGTATGCTTCGTCTGCTGACAGTGTTCAGTAAATCACACCAACAACACAGTTTTCACCTGTTGCTAATTCAAGTGAACACCAAAGTGTGTCTGCCAGTATCATATCGTTGTCGTGATTTCTCCGAACGTGAGGTGTTGATCATGATAAATAGCAGCACTTCCTCCTCCACGGTCCGTACGGTCACGATGAAAAAGAAACATGTTTGGAATTGAAATTTCCTCCTCAACTAATTGCTGATTGAACCAGGTTTCCGTTACGGCTATCAGGAGTACTGAATATTTTTAACGAACCTCGATTAACTCAGGTAATTTATTTGCCAAATATTGCGCATTTGCGTGAAACATTTGATGTTTGATCTGGATAATAGTGTTTGATTATGAGTATTTAAGCAGATAAGGTAAGTACGTGTCAAAGGTGGTTGGGCTCGTGTTAATGGCTATATTACATCACCAACTCCGATAGATTCCGTCGATATCCGTTTTTGGATCAAGATTCACGGTATCACTGTGCTTAGTACCAACAGGCTCGGCAACTTCCGCGATAGAGTCGGTTTTCAGGTGTTTACTGATACCTTTGATCTCTCGTGGAACTTTTATCGATGCTGGTTCCAATTGTTGAGCACAGTGTCCGCCATAGTGGTGGTCAAATGTGTCAGTTTAAGGGGTCGTGGACCATTACCTTTGTAATTCGGTGACTTTGGGATTCCGAAATTATCGATAACCGCTACAATGCTTGTTTAAATAGCATTACTAATAAATCTCTGCTGTTGTATGTCGTAGTTGGATTTACACTTTGTATCTGAACCAGTGGCAGCTTCTGGGACATTTAAGAGAATAAGGGTGCGCTTATTGCAGTCATTCATTTTGCTTTCCTCGCCGTTCCGTAGCAAGTATGTCGATATAAGTAACTGCTTCTCATTTTGCACTACTACCTTAGCAACCACGGCTTATCTTAGTGAAGCGCTTTTTAGGACGACTAAAGCGAATCAAGGAAACCGGATGGATTGCTTTTAAATTCATCCGAGTGCATAGTTTCAACCATTCAGCCAAGTCATGGTGGTGTCTATTCGAGAATAGCATCTTAGTCGACTCTAGCACGTTGATTAAGATAAAACTAAACAAAATTCCTTTCGAGTCAACTTTAGTTAACGGGACATTCGAAGTGAACGGTTTCGGCTTTATGTCATTTTTAACACTCTCCTGGGTGCCATGTTAAAACAATTCAACCTTTTCAGGAGCATCGTTTGGTGGCGGCGAAATGGAGCATAAACGTTTGCTCAATTTAAATGATTTAGGCTTGATTAGTGACTGTATAGAATTCGTCATTTGTGTGCAAGCTCCTATTCCGGTTGCGACAATCTACTCTCTGTTGTATTAGGTACTTTTCCAACAGATGAATGTATACTCTTTATATTTGGATTTCTACATGCATTACAGAAATAACAAACAGATGGATATTTCTGCGTACCTAGACCGTGATCACTTGTATTAGATTGATGTGGATACACACTAGTTGGCAAATCGACCACTGATCCTCGTCATGTTTACGAGACGTGATACACCGTAGGCGTACTATAGGCTGTTTAGCAGTATGGTCAAATCAGTGATGGTGGGTTGACTGCTACTTAGTCATGTTCCCTGTCCTGACTATCTCCCTTGGACTGACGTAGCTTCTGTGTCAGAAGTGAAACGTTACCTAAAAACCTGCTCTAACAGAGTGCACTCAAATTTATTCGCATTATGAATACACGATCGGTCCCGAACATAATCCAATCGAGAGATGGATAGTTATTATCGTTCACAAACTTTACACACTGATCAGTCAAAGTCTCATCACACGTCACATGCAGATGAAAATCGCAAAAAGTACATTTGACAGTAGCACGATTACTGCTTACCGGATCCAGGCCCATACCACAGTGGTTAACTTGGTTCCATGTCGCAGTTAGAGCTTAATCGATCGATGTTTTGCCTGTTAGTATCCTGAATTGGGTCGGCCGGTTAAGAGATGGGCGTTTGATCGACTGGTTGATATAGCTGCGTTTGTACTCATGATTTCGTCATTTAGTGAAAAAATATACGATAGCTCGGTAACCACACAAGATAGAAAACTGAATCACGTGTCAAAATGCACAGCTCGATGCAATGATGGCAAAATCCTTATGATAGTTAGCCGTCGAAACCATTTGCGCGCGTGAAAAAACTGAGATCTTCATTTCGAAACGGTAACTTTGCTGTTGATCGGCTGACAAGTTCAAAAATTATGAATTCCGGATTGATATAGATATAGATAGTAACACAGAATTATTGCAATGGTATAAATCCGAGGAGATTCAGCGAAGATATGACCAAAGGTGTCAGGGGAACAAAAAATGCCACCGCACTTCAGCAAGTGGGAGAGCATGCTATTAAAATCAGCTTTAAAAACCGCTTCAGTATATATTACTTTATACATTCACTTCGTGTTCTAAATGCGCTGCATGCTCCTTAAATGGAAAGCATTCAGGTTCAGTTCATGTATTGTATAGATTCTCCAGGTTTCATATTCGCATAGAATACCATCATCCTCGTCTTAGCAGTCAAATTGCATTTGTAACAGAGTTCATCCTGGCAAGATGGCAGATACTTGGCCAATGCGTTTATTAATCTCAGTGTCAACGAGAGATTATCCGCAATGGTTCAACCAAGATTTCTGAACTGAGGCACTGGTCCAAACTGACAGAATTTAACAATGATGATGGGAGCTAACAACGTCGATTGACATAGGACGTTGGTTTTGCTCATGCTGACTGTTTTTCAGAACTCAGAACGTTTTATTGTAGAAAAAGCTGTAAGCTTAACAATAATCACAGAATGACAGGTATATGGAGTAATATTACAAAAAATTAATACGGACAGTCATATACCGCATGGTTCGTCATATACTCATCGAGTTTAGAAGCGAAAACCTCAACAAATTCCGAGCGTGTGATTTCAAGTTTTCCAAGTGAATCAAATTCAAACCGATAAAAAATTTCGACAAATATCCAATCGAGAATGCGGAATGCTTAAAGTCATTAAATGTTCTGAGATTAATTTCGGTGAAAGGAACAGCTTCCGTCTGTAAATTTCATATTTAACAAGTTTCATGCGGCTGTGAGCGAAGAATCTAACTCAAACATACTGCTAGTGATGCCGGGTATATCACTCAGCAGCTAAATTCACTTAACTTTTTCAATGTGACACCTAATGTTAAGATAGATATCGCCACTCGTGGATTATAACCCTAGCAATCACAATAAAAATGAAACAATCCGAAAACAGAGAATATCGCGAGTAAGTAAAACCTGTTTATCGATTTAAATCTAAACCCGATCCGTTAACATTTTCTGCGGATCTAAAGTGGTGAATCGTTTGAAACCAATTTCACGATTCTAGTTTTTTTATAGATTAGTTGCTTTTTAACCACCCCAAAGCTACTTACAACAAATAGTATGATCATACCCAATTGGGCTAGTTGTACCCGAATCTATCATACTTATCGACAGCAAATGAACCAACGTTTAACCAGGAAATATACAATTCCACATTAATCAACGACAAAACACCTGGATCGCTTGCGCACGTGCGAGCTACCATTATCTTTTTGAACAAGAAAACACAAACACACACGCACATTTGTTCCAATTGAATCGCACTGGTATGCCTTCGTTGGTTAACTGTTTTTTACATATACTTTGGGATGTTGCATTTGGAATAATATCATTCGTCGAAGTGTCCAGCAAACTGTTCATTCTCGACTAATTAATAGGATTCGATAGCATGCAGCCGATCATCCAAAAAAGAAATTAATGCTCATTCATAGATTTATTCGTAGTTGATAGGCGGATAAACAAGCTAAGCATTTGAAAGACCTACAGAATCTGCATTTGGTCAGATTGTAAGACTTATTATAAGGATTATTATCAAACGCAAAGCATTCATGTACATAGGGGTATTTAATATTTTACGCAAAAACATCAACGGCATCCGATTTTATTACACGTGATGTAGGTAAACTGTCCCATAATTGAACAGTGTGGACAGAAAATGCTTATTTGCAGCTGTTCAACCTGCTAAGCTGATGATACAGATGATAGAGAAATGTAACAAATGTCTGCAAGGATGGGTTGTTTGAGTAAGTACTCATCAAATACTTGCTCGATGTGTGTGATGGGAAAGTGACACACGGACATACCTTATCCCTTTACGTCCCAAGTTCCCGTATTGATTGTCGGCGCCATTTTTTGCCGTACGTGCGATACTTCTTTGAAATTCCCTACACCAACATGTGGTGGACTCTTCTTGCCTGGCGGCGTTTAAAGCGAAATTGGACTTACATATGCAAAAGAATAACATTCGTGAGCCTTACATTTGATATTCACTATTGCTTTTATACTATTGTATTTTTCCTGTTTTAATTCATACCGTAATCCTGTGGTGTTGTAAAGTATTAACTTTTTAACCATAAATCCTTGAATCCTTGTAATAAAATAAATACTTCTAGTTCTCGTCTATATAGCGCTGAGTACAGTTTCAGAATTCGAAGGCGCTTTTCGCATGAATCACTAAAAAAATCCAAGAACTAGCTTTGTCGTTCAGAGCTGTCGAGTTTTCAATATCTAAATATGTTTTTTCAATCAAATATCCCATGCTTGAATGGCATACTCAATATGGAGATCTAGATAGGTTAAAATCAACTTACGAATGATAATGGCGTCAAACAAACCGAGAGTGCTTCCGCAAGTGTAAGCGAGCGATATTTTCCTAAAACATTTGAGCAGCATGATTACATGCACTGTCTACAGAGAAGCATCTAAATATGTTGTTTCAAAGAAGCATGATATACAAAGAGTATTATCAGACGGGTATGTGCTGAGCTGGTATTCCAAGAATAAAGTTTTTCTGACAATAGAAATGAACGCTTTGAAACCGCACAACATTGCAATGTGAATTATAATGAATAAATATTGGTGTTCAACCAGTACTGCAAATGTACGGCTAACCAGGGCGTTGTTTTGCGTGAATGTAGCCAATGTTACAATTCATATGCCATCACATAATATGTAAAGGATGTTGAGTCAGGGAATTCATAAGTGGGCGAAAGATTGGCACTAACCACATGGTGTATCCGCTTTTCGGAAAATCACAAGGTTTGAAAGGAGAGTATATAAAAAGTATAAAGCTCATTTGCATGCATTTAATTCACACACCCCAAGACCGATTTCGTGCTGTTTGCACTCATCATGTAGGGACAATAAGATCAGGATCCGCATACGCTTGAGTATACATAATTCCAACTATGAAGGGGTATAGGAAACTGTTGGAAGCATTATAAGTTTGGGTAATATTTTCTCCGGGTGCGCGTGTATACCACAAGCACTGATAATAATAATCAGCATTTGTATGTATTTACATAAAACGCTTATAGTTTACACTGAATGGCGGTTAACACTGTGTTTTACAACACAAATTTCAGCTTGCAAATATTCTGCCAAGCGAGGGCACAGATTTGAATCCTCCTAAACTTGATTGGTGATGAATTCAATTGCGTAGATGCGTCTTGTTTGCGGAATACTTTATAAATAAATGTAATTAAATTCGCTACTAGAGGAGAGGCTAAATTAGACTAGTTTTATGACAGCTGCAGCGTTTTCCTTAGACTGCACGTGTCCACTTAGCCGGCACTGAACACTTTACAATTAGAATGAAGTCAAAATTAATGGAAAATATTGTTTTAGATCAAGCAAACTCCCCAGGAGGCGACTTCTCTCATCTGATATCTCTTTCCTAGTTACGATAAATTGCATCAATCCTGAAATTTTCTCTTCAATAGAACTAAAAATATTGCGTAGGCAGTATTAACGGGTTAACAGCAGCGGCAACCGTTGATATGGGAAGGACTCAGCGCATATATTCAAGATTCAAGAATTTATGGTATAACAAAGCTTGTAGCTGCATAACACCATATGATAATCGTATTTGAATATATATATATATATATATATATATATATAATATATATATATATATATATCATTTTTTTCATTCTGTCCATGTCCGTTTTATTGGAACAGTTTACCGTTTACCGTTATTCACTTATCAAGCTTGCTTGAGTTT
The DNA here is from genome assembly GCA_013407085.1 of Atriophallophorus winterbourni. NCBI lineage: Eukaryota > Metazoa > Platyhelminthes > Trematoda > Plagiorchiida > Microphallidae > Atriophallophorus > Atriophallophorus winterbourni. Next base: position 138,147 of record JACCGJ010001105.1, read on the forward strand.
AAAAATGAATTAGACGTGCTTTTGATTAATTATTTGTTATTTACTGTTTAACCTAATTACTTATATTGTTTAATAAACTTACATATTAATTTGCACAATCCAATGGTTATTTTAGGTTTGAAGTTTTTGGACTATTAAACACATTCAAATACCTCAATTTAATCAAAACTATGTTATAATGGTAGTCATTATGTGGAAAGCGATTTGGTAAAAGCAGTTCCATTCAGAATACATGGAGACATACAAGTTGTCTCGTTATACGGCAAGCGAGATTCCATTGTCGACCTCATTTCTTCTCAATCCGTATTTGCTTTCCGTGGAATTCACCATCAAATGATATTGTGAACGCTCTTACGATCAATGATTTCAAATCGAAATGGTTGCTGATATCAAAGATCACTCCACTATCGGTCCTATAAATTGAACTCTAATGAAACCACACAAATCAAACACTTTAATAGAATTTTGATTGCATCCTCTGAGTTTTATAGCTGTCATTCAATGGTACATGAAAGTGATTGCTTTTTTCAACATAAAATCTTTATTCTAAGTGTCTCCGGCTTTTTGCCGTCATCAGGTGGAGATAGTTATTTGGTTCAGTGAGCCTTGAAAAAGTGAATAATTTGAAAACAAAGTTACATTTGTATGCCACTGTTTTATAGCCTTCCTACAAATAATCATGATGTTCAAATACAAAATCAAATAGTGATTTCCTGCAAAGCGGTGCTCACAACCCATTCCTTTCACATCGCTACCTTGTTCGCTGATCATAGATTTAAGTTTAGCTTTATAAATACACGCGCGATATGATAGAATTTCCGTCAATTTCATCACATAAACTTGGTAAAGAGGCATCGTCTCTGTCCAAACACTAGCTGCTTTGTCCACATGCAACAAACCTGCTGTTCGAATAAAAAATACAACTCGTTAAGTATTATCAGTCCTCTGACCGCTTTTGTTATTATTATATATAAACGACTTTCCTACTGTAATGCAGTCGTCCGTTCTTATTTTTGCTTTGGCGCAAGATAAACTCCATATTTGACACGTAGAACATGCAACGGGATCTCAATATGATTTACAATTGGTACCTAGACAGCGAAATGCCACTGAATGCTTCGAAAAGCAGCCTATTGTCCCTCAATAGTAAATTGAGCAAAGAATATTATCTAGGTCGTACTATTATTAAACCCGCCTCCTCCGAAAAAATTTAGGTGTGATTATCGATTCTGACTTAAGAAACTCAATTCAATGTCGACTTGCTGCCAGCAAAGATGGTATCAACTTTGGCCTCCTTAGAAGAGTCCTAGGTTCATTTGACCCCAACAGAATCTGCAAATTGATTTCAACCTCCATCCGTCCTCATATTGAATGTGCTATACCGGCAAGGTATCTTTGATTGAGAAAAAAATACTCAGCTATTTGAAACTCCACAGCGCAGAGCGACAAAACTCGTCCTGGGAGTTGCTAATTATCCATTCGAAATGAGACTTAAAATATTGAATTTGCATTCGGCTCAATACAGACGGCAACGAGGAGCACTAAAATTAATCTGGACAGTGCTTAAATAAAAATTCATCCTTGCAATTGTTTGTTTCATCTTTCCTATAACACACATCTGGGTGGTCACCAAACTTAACTTTACCAACACCATATCAGGTTGAACTGCCGCAAATATTCATTTACCGTTCATAATGTGCAATTGCGGAACAGTTTACCTACTCATGTGGTACAATCTGGAACCATTAACGTTTTCAAGAAATTACTAGATGTCCACATGGGCAAGTAATATTTTCACGTTTGACAATAATATCTAACAATATTTTGATATTTTTTACCATCCTACCCGATGTGGGTCTTGTAAAGCACAGATTTCAACCCACATTTATGAATAAATCCATGAATAAATCCGCACCTGGGGATTTAGTTACATTCAGTATAAACAATTGAATTTCACCAAAATCTTGATTTATCAAGAATACTCACTAACTTCCACTAAAACTTTTGGCAAGAACAATTTGGAGTTATAAATCGCGAGAGCATTAGCAGTTTCCAACGCGGTGTCATTGAGTTTTTATACTAATGTGGATGGCGAAAATACCTGGTTTGACTTTCGCATTCATGATTTTGTATAGTAACATAATGTTGTGTTTCATTTTTGACAGCAGCATTAATTGGTGTGATCCTAAATGGCGCGACTAAGAGTTAGCAGGGAGTTTTTTCTATTCCGACAGCGGACGGATTGACAGATACTGTCAAGCTTACAGCTGATGTCCTAGCAACATTTTATTCGCAATTTGTTTGTCCAAAGGATGTGTTCCTGCCAACGACTTTGCCGAGTTTAATTGAGGTTGAAAGCCTAAGTGATATCGATATGTATATTAATGTTGTGGGAAAGCATCTACGCAGGATAAACGTTAACAACACTTCGGGTGAAGATGGAATAACGTCAGCTATTTGAAGTCGATTGTGTGATTTATTTAAACGCACACTAAACACGGAAATCGTTCCTGCTTAGTGAAAAACTAGAGGTATTACCGCCATGTTACGCTCCTTTCACTAGTTTCTAAAGTGTTGAAACTCTTGGTCAGTGAAAGTATTATCTTGCACCTCGAGAGCATAAAATTCATTATCAGATACAACATAAATTTAGAAAAAAACTCATACTTATCTAACTTGCTCACGAATATAAACCATCGAACGCAAGCACTATACGAAAGGAGCTCCGTGCATGCCTGTTACGTAGAGAGAGCTTATGATTTCGACGGATTTGATCAACCTATACTATTTCAGAAGCTACCGGAAGTTGGTGTCACTGGAAATCTACTAACATGTTTCGCAAGTTACTTCGCTGTACGCAAAGCCAAAGTCAGAAAAGATGCCGAAATGTCCTAAAATTTTTATGGTACGAGCGGTGTCCCACAAGGTTCAGTTATCGGTACTATAATGTTTTCAGCATCCAAAACAAACCATATAAATAAAGTGTAGCTCAACTGAATCTGTTCGATTTTCCCTATCGACGAATCAGAGGAGACCTGATCTTACTTTACAAAACATTCCATACCCCGAACCATCCCTTACAGGATTTATTCACGCGAAGGGATACAAGGAATTATCGGACCCAAGAATATGTGCTGGTCGTACCCCATTCCCGCCTGAACAGTCGAAGGTATTTTTACTCTGTCCGTGTCTGTTTTACTTGGAACAGTTTACCTTCAACCGTTGCTCACGCCACTAACTTGCCTGACTTTAAAGCGAAATTAGACGAATTTTTATTGCAGTATTCGTTTCCAGAACACTTATATACTGTTTAATCTATGTTCTTATATTGTTTATACACTTAAATTTCAATTTTTACCATCCTATGGTTGTTGTTAAGCTTGTTGCTTTTTAGACCATTAAAAACCTTGAATTACCTTGAATTAATATTTATAAATAATTTATCGTTAAACTGTTAGGATGGTGATGTAAAAATTGGGATGAAGGTCAACTCTATTTAGGAATGCCTAGTTTTACGAGCAGATCTGCATAAGCTGCACCGGTGATCAAATCAACCAAAGCTGCCCTTCAAATTTCACAATGGCCCTAATGTTGCAAGTTGGGTAACCCTTTCAGCTCTCGTACGTACTTGGCATTCACACGCTTGAGTGGAGTATATCTCAGAAAGATCTCGGTATCTGAGTGTGCGAAAATTTGAAAAGCATGCTGCAGTGTATGTTATGCAGCGTACTCGGCTTATATAGACGAATTTTCGGACGTTTCCCACCACACTAATTTTCAATGGTATTCAATGACTAAATACATCCAATCATGGACTCTACAGTAAAAGTTTAGACACAATTGCTGCAAAAACATATATCGCTCCTCGAAAGGATTTATCATAAGGCAACTAAAATGATTACTAAATTGCATAATCTACCATTCGAGCAGCGACTGACTAGACTTCGATTGTGCACTCTCGAGCGCAGGCGCATCCGAGATAATCTATCCGGGGTCCCACCCACTAGGAAAGCTCTTTAAAATTGGATCCAGTCTACCGAATAGCAGCCACAGTCGGACCCTTGAAATAACACACTCCCGAATAAACTGTCGACTGTCAGTGTATGCTTTTTGCGGAACAGTTTACCACTAGAAATTGTTTCCTCTTCCACCGAAATGATGTTCAAGCAATCTTACGATTTTTCATATCGAACAATACCGCGTTGGCCCCAGTTTACTAAAATCCCTTAGTGATTCCTACTTACAAACATCCTTGAAAAATCAACTTACCGAAACATATATTTCCGATGGCAATTTTTTCTCTCCATATTAGAATTTGAATTACTTTTGATCCTCATTTGAAAGACATGGACGCAAACATTATAGTAAAGCTATGTGCTTTTTGGACCATTAAATTGAATTGAATTGAATTGAATTGAATTAACGATTTGTCTAAATTTTATACGTATATCATATGGTGTTGTGGAGCTATTTGCCTTTTTACCGTAGATCATGAATCTTGAATTTGAATGCGATCTATTAGCGGCAAGCCTGAGTTGATTTTCTCGTTTTATATACTTGGTTAGTCTACTTCATCGCTCATGTAATTTTTTCTATTTACAATAATTCGAGATTGTAAAGTGCCAAACCGTTTATTATCATAATTCTATTTGGATCTTAATAATTCGTTCATGACAAAGTAATAATTCCTGAATAATTCAATAATTCCATGTATTCACGTGTTTAGATTTTTAGGTCAAAATGCGATCACTTTTCCACATCACTGGAATAACGAAAATGTTAAAACTGATAGTATGCATCAGAAACATCAAATGTATACTCACGAAGGAATATCTTTGATTATCTTTTGATTATCTTTTGTATAGGTAGGTCCAATTTCGCTTTAATGATCGCCGTCTACGAAGAGTCCACCAAACATTGAGTTAGGGAATTCCAAAAGTATATTGCACACGTGGAATAAATGGCGCCAACTTTCAATACGGGAACGTGGGATGTATTGGGATGGGGTGTATCCGCATGATTCTTTCTGACTAAACAAGTGCCTTAGCGGATGTCTTTCATTAGACACAATTTTACAGTCACAATAATAGACAAAATAATAGTTCCTTTGGATAAATTTACATAGAATGTCCATAACATGTCACAGGTACTCTGGTTAATTGCTCATCATGAGTTTTTACAAAGTTGCAGTTAAATTTCTTGGTAAAAATGCGTCCTAATTTCAAATAAGCAAGTAGGATTACTAAACGAAAAAGCTTGGGAAAGCAGCCAGACGGTCACATAGTAATTCCCCCTCACTTGTTTCAAAATACTATGTTAATCAAATGTTGTATTTGGTGCTAGCTCTATTGCTTATGAAGACATTCTATATACTAACTTGAAACAACACCTCTTCAATATGATGCAATCCCCTACATTTTTAACCCGCTGCATCATAATCTACTCAAATGTCTTCAAATCTTCGAAGACTATAGCCGAACAGTGTATTATCTTGCAGCAAGTCTCTATGTCAACGAACCTTTTTATTTCGACCAAGATATATTTTCTAAAAACGTCTTCTTATTAAACAAGTTATGTCAAATTAATGTCGTTACTATGGTATGGATACTTCCATTTGTTATATTTTCGGCTAAATGTGTGACGATTTTTGAAACACAAGACCCCGTCATTGGAAATGCAACTGACGTCGACAAATTATCATTAAAGTACTGGATTTATCCACCTAATTTCTGATGTTTAACGAGAAAGTGGAATGCATTTGTCCTCATTGAATCCAACGGTCATTACTCAGCAGGTGACCAATTTTGGCTATTTTGTCCTGAAGGGCGTATAGATGAAGATTGACGTGAGTAAGTTATTGGGAATTGTTATTTTATCTTGAAACTTTGTGCAATAAAACAATGGTCAAATATTACCACCTGCTACGTACGTAGTTCGCGAAGCTAATGGAAAAATCAATACTTGTAAACTTCATTATGAACCACAATATCTGAGAGCATAGGAAAGTTGTGCACTTGATAAGTATCATCACGTGATAATTATTAGGAATTATAATTACAGTGGAGAAGGGAGACGCGTAACACACACGCATGAATATGTTTATTAGCAAACGGAGGAAGCACAAATGGGTATTTGACTTTCAATCGACTGAAAAAAATAAGAAAAAAACTACATCTTTCTTGTTATCACACCCCACGACCGCTTTCATTCTGTTTGCAATCATCAAATAGTGAGCCCGATGTATCATAGAGGCTTCTATTTTTGAAGTCGTTGCTAGTTCCGACTCCCCAAACTGGCACCTGCCTGGAAGTTTTGTTGGATTATCAAACACTGGTACTAACGGCAATTAACTAGCGTGCTCCAAACCGATTGCACTCAAATTTATTTGCATTATGAATACACGATCTGTCACAAAACATATTCCAGTCTATGGCATTAACTACTTTTCGGAGACAAACCAGGTTATGGAATACACTCTGATCGTCGTGGCGTATTTACATCATTTGCTTGCATTCAACTGCACACCGATGATAGCTGTTTCTGAATGATGAAATGTGTATCAATTTTTACCACCGTAGGTGTGACCTACTAACCTCGTGAAGGTCGCCTGATTATGTACTTTTATGCGCGATCATGCATACGAGGCCTGGAAACGGTTGAGCCTTAAACGTCCAGTGTCCTTGACCGCTTGTATGAAATGCTAACATGTTGTTCCCATGCCTTTTCCATTTAACGGAGTACGAGCAAATTAATAGCCACGATAAGATTTTCATTCGACCAGTGATTTAGTGTTTTCTAAATCAACGAAAGCCCACAATGTCTTAACGACAGTAACGTGAATTGTAGTTTAAATACTGATTAGTAATCACGATCCATGTACTAGCATCCACCAAATTATTTCTGTTGATTGTAAGCATCGATATTTAATTTGCTCGTTGCACAAGGCTGTTAAAGAGAATTTAGAAATTTATGCAACAGGTTGTTTTCCGTCACATATGTAATATTATACCAATTCCAAACATTATTTTTTTAGATAGCGTATCTTTCGAATTTGTCCGGTATGGATATTGCTTATTTTTAGACGGAATACAATCAAGATTAAAGAATTGATATATCATCGAGCTACCAAACTTGTCATCGGACTCAGCCGGAAACCCTACAATAAGCGAGACAAAACGCTAAATTTATTTGATTATCCACGTCGTCGTCTCCGAGGGGATTTGATTCTGGTTTACAATATTTTGAATAGCGAAAATCACCCTCTACAATGCTTATTGAATCTACGGAGCTCGCATAATACAAGAGCTCACACATTTACTCTAACTGTCCTTCACTCGAGACTCAACTGCAGACGACATTTTTTGCCGTGCGAGTTTGTTTCACTTGGAACAATCTGCCAGATAATGTTGTAAACTCACCAAATCAGCAAAGTTTCAAGAGAAGCCATGATGCCTTTTTCACCCTAAACCCGTTTATCTTAGAAAACTATATATCTTAACACCATGCATCTACATTTGTTATCTCATCAATCGAAAACAATCTCTGCCCTTTGGATTTTTTAATTGATTCTTGAACTGCTCAGTAAGCAACCTAATCCCATTTTGCTTGTTATATTATTCGTTGTTGCCATATTATACTGTGTTTTTTTGTAAAGCTATATGCTTTTTAGACCATTAAAATTGAATTCAATTGAATTGAATACATGAAACTACGCGATTATTGAGTGTAGTTAACCAGAAATTCTTTAGCCTGGCTAACCGAGAAAGTTAATGTCGACTCATGATGGATACGTTATAGAATGCATACAGCTAACTTAGGGTAATGACAGTATTTAGAATATGGGCATAAATTATCGAACATTACGTTTAAATTAACAGAAATATTTTGACATGTTGGCATTTTCATGCTTTGACAGTGTTTCTCATGAAGTGTTGTTACCGAGAAATCAGTTGCATGGTCCAGAAATCGAAATGCCTAATGTGGTTGACTATGATAGTTTATTGAAAATACAGACAATTAGATGGATGAAATTCCTGTCAAGTCACGTTGCTTTGACTGCTCCTTTCACTCGCATATTCAATCTCAGCCTAAATGAAAGAAAAATATCACGGCAATTGAGAGCGGGGATGATAACTCCTATTTATAAATGCGGTAGCCGTTCAGACACAGCAAACTATAGACCGGTAACGTTACTTCCGGTGATATTTAAATTAATGGAACGCATTGTGACTACGCGCATAAGAGAACATTTTGAAAACCAAAAGATTTTGACCGCAGCACAACACGGTTTTCGAAGAGATCGTTGCTGTTTATCTAACCTTGTTACAACGTTCGAGGATTGGACCAAGGCACTAGACGAAGGTGAGGCTGTACATGCTTGCTACATCGATATTTCCAAAGCTTTCGATAGAGTCAACCATGACATCTTAATCAAAAAGCTCGAGTCTTATGGAATAACGGGAATATTGCTAAATTGGATAAGGGACTATCTTACTGATAGACACGTCCAAGTTCGCGTTGGCAGCACCTTATCTAGAAAAATAGACGTCACGAGTGGAGTTCTGCCAGGCTCGGTGATTGGACCTCTTCTCTTCTTGGTGTATATGAACGATATAGCAAAGAATATTGGATGCAACTTGATGCTATTTGCCGATGATATTAAAATTTGGAAACGTATCAGGTCTGTTAATGACTGTATGGCATTACAACGGGATCTAAGCATCTTATTTCGTTGGTCCCAGTTAAATGAGTTACCATTTAACCATGCGAAATGTAAGATGCTGCAGCTTGGGAAATCTCTGCACCACACGTATCAGCTTGGCACGCAAGATCTCGTCTGGACCACAGCAGAAAAGGATCTTGGTATCTGGGTTTCGTTTAACCTTAAGCCTGGATATCATTGCCGGATGGTGTACAATAAAGCTTGCCGTATCTTGAGTCTTCTCAAAAGAATATTCAGGATTTTTACGCCCGAAACCCTACCCGGGGTAATTAACACGTAATTAACACAGGTTTTCGCTTCCAAACTCGATGACTTTATGACGAACCATGCGCTATGCGAGTGTCCCTATTGATTTTTGAGATATTTTATATTTTTTATATTCCATATACCTTGTCATCCTATGGTTATTGTTAAGATTAATGCTTTTTCTACCATAAAATTTTCTGAGTTCTGAGTTCTGAGAGATTACAATATGCTGTCATATTTAGCCCCGATGTTTTAAGCAATCAATGTTTTGTTTCGTCTGTACCTCTCCTGGATTTTGTTGTTATTAAAATGAGGATATGAAATTCTTCTTCATAAACTATAGAACAATTCCCTATGGACTTTGGGTAACAAAAAAAATCAGACTAAAATCTTTTTCGTCCGATAGATTATGTCCTATTTTATCAAATATTGTAGAAATATTGACGTAGCAAGCAAGGATAATACTTGCTTCGTCGAGCTCTTTCCACCGTGATTTAAGATAGTAAGGAAGTTTAATTGACGAGATTGATCCCATCGAAAAACGTGCTTCGCGAACTTTAAAAAGTTTTGAGGGACTATTAAATTATGCTAATAGGCTCGGTTTCCTTAACAAGTGGAAAACGTTGCGGGTTGATAGTTTTGTCTTAGCCTAACCCTTCCACCTGTGGAGATGGATGAGTTTCACCATGATTATTCCCAGCGCTAAAATATTCATTCGAACTTGCAACACATATTTGCTGCCTGACGATTTGACTTCACATGCGTATTAACTCACGGTAACTATTCAACCCGACAATAAGTGACATTACATGATTATGAATCATTTCTATATTATGAACGATTATTTTTTATGCTATGGTAAGTATGAAGTTACGTACCTTTTGTCACCATAAATTCTTGAATCTGGAATCTTGGATGGTTTGTTTAACTTGGGTATACTGAGTTTGAAAAGTGTTGACGTAAGCTAAAAAAGTAATTCTGAAAACACCGCGAGACATTTTTTAATTTTAAGTAGTTCTGCTGGTTTAATATCACTTCGCTATGGTAAAAACGTTGTGAAATGAGTAACAGTTGATTTTCTATAAATTGCCAAGGGTTGATGCAAAAAAGTTGTAAGATAGTCTATTCCAATAGCGGTATCTTTAGTAGAATATGTCAAGGCAGGAGAATAACTCAGTTTCACTTTGTGTACCAACTTATGATTTTGTAATTATTCTCCGGGTTGTATTCCTTTCTAATGATGTGGCATGAATCTGTAGATTTCAGAATTGCGTTCAAGAAGCTTCCGTGCACTGGCTCAATGAATTTTCCCTGGTCGGATCTCCATTTGGTCAACTTTTTCTCACTTTCGATACTATTTAAGTACTGATAACTGGTGTCATACATGTGTGGTGCCTAACTCGAGTATTCATCGAGTTTCGTATTCCAGTATTTCATCAGTGTGTTGTAAGGATCTATACAAACAGACGCATCAACTGAAGTCCACGATATATAATCGTGTGGAAACAAAGAAACATCATATCACGTGAGCGACATATACCCTAGATTCGTTTTTTTCAACATTAAAAAAATGCGATCAATTTGCGGTATAATTTTTAGGATTTATAGTTAAGACAAATTCCACTATATCACAGTGAAAAATTAATTTGAACTAATCAAAATAATATTAAAATTGACATTTACCAGACTCCAGATTTATAGCGAAAATCGAATAGGTGTATAATGTCATAGGATATAACTCATAAGGTCTAATAAATTCGAGTTTCGATTTGCTTAATAAGCGGTTTAGAGGGATACGCAGACTAGTTCGCAAGTGATCTGATCTTATTCATTACACCCCATAGTTTAGGTCAGGGATTCCCGAGGATATCTAAATAATGGTGAAGGGAATAGAAATTGGTCATAAGGAGGTTTTCTCCTTCAAAACAGTCCGTATAAACACTTGGCATCGCGGCCGTCGAAGATTTCCAAAGGAAAAACGTTTTGACCGAAATAAATTCTGGACGCTCGATTGACTCATGAACCACTAGCATTCCTTGCAAACTAAGATAGGCTGAAATAAAATAATAGATAATTTGGAGGAGTGGCTCATATTTTTCAAAACATTTAGCCATAAGGCCGATGTGTATTCCCACTTTGAGTGAGTATCAATTTTGAATTTTGGTTTTCGACGGTGACTGAACGATTACGGAATTTGTCAAAGTATTGACTTGCCTTGACTTATTCCTGTGAACTCCTGTTGGAGCATAGGGCTGCCTATCATATTAATGCCATCAAATTCATTCTTAGACAAAACTGGATTTAGAAAAAAACACTGATGCTTGTCTAACTTGCTCACGACTCTATGCGATGAGACGCAAGGGATTTGGGTACCTGGCTGTTACTCAGAAATATCTAGAGCTTTCGATCGACTTGATCACACCATACTACTTCAGTAGCTGCAGGTTGCTGGCGTCACAGGGACCCGACTAACATGTTTCACAATTTACTTGTCTGAACGCAAAACCAAAGTCAGAAAAGATGGCGAAACTTCCTGAAATATTGAAGACAGGAGCGGTGTCTCGCAATGTTCAGTAATCGGTCGTATACTGTTCCTAATATTTAAAAACGATCTATTGAAATTGGTACTCTGTAAAGTTGTTCTTTTCGCCGATGAAGTGTAACTATTTGGAGGATAGCCTAGTTCTGCAAACAGACCTAAATAAGCTGCACCAGTGGTTAATTTAAAACAAGCTGCCCTTCAACTGAACTATGTTAGCTTTGTAGTAGATTTTCAATTCAATTCAATTCAATTTTAATGGCCGGAAAGCATTAGCTTTACCAAAACCCAGAATAATAAGTGATTTACGAATAATATAAGAAGCAAAACTGGATTTGGTTTGCTTACTAAGGTCTCAAGATCGGGTAAAAATCCAAAGGGCAGACAAGTTTCGATTGGTTGGATGTTAAAGGTATCACGGAATCAGATGTATGTTTGCTTCGATGCACGGGTTAGGGGTCAAAAAAGGCATCAGTCTTCTCTTTAAAATCTGCTGATTGGGTGAGTTTTACACATCGGGTAGATTGTTCCCAAGTAAAACACACTCGCACGGTAAAAAAATGTCGTATGCAGTTGAGTCGCGAGTGACGGACAGTCAGAATAAATGTGTGAGCTATTGTCTTATGCGAGCCCCGTAGAATAAATAAGCATTATAGAGGGTGAATTGCGGTATTCAAAATATTGTAAACCAAAATCAAATCGCCCCGGAGACGACGGCGAGGATAATAGAATAAATTCAGGTTTTTTATTCGCTCGTTGTATGGTTTCCGGCTGAGTCCGGTGACAAGTTTGGTAGCTCGATAGCATATTCTTTGCAAAGTCGCGACATCTATTTTCACCCGATTTAGTTGCAGTTAAGGAGATTTGGTTTCAGCTCTACATGACTGATGCTGAGCTCTCGATTCCGTAAATGTCCTTCTCGCTCGCCTAAGATCCGGCGGTGGAGTTGCAGTCTACTTTCATAAACGTTTAGCGCATTTAACGCAATAGATCATCATGACATCAGCCTTCTTGATACGATGTGGTGTTCAGTAAACCTAGTCAATGGGGATCAATGTACGATTGGCATCATTTACCGCTCGCCACCATCCGCAAGCTCTTATAATGATATACTAATCGAATCCTTGCAATACATCATACGGTGCCAGAATACTCAATGGATGATAATAGACGATTTTAATCTCTCGCATCTGTTTTCAAGAAGTGAAAACTCCCTGCATTCATTTGAACATAAATTCAAGGAGTTTATCGAAAGTGCTTCATTGCATAATCACGTTAATCAGCTAACTCGCAGGCGGGGTCTTGACCTATCATCAACCCGTGACCTTGTCTTAGCGCCTGAGGCAACCGCGGTAGAGGATATTCAATAACTGGCACCAGTGAGAAAGAGTGAACATGTGGTGCTTGTCTTTAATTATGTGTGTAGTGCGGTAATCGCTTCGGCGGTACAAACACAAACAAAACAAAACCACCTGCCGTTGCGCCGAGACTTGACCTTGACGTGGTGCAGCGGCTTGCGTGCCTCGATGATCCATTGAGCTATACTGGGTGATGTCTTCGTGGCATCTTCAGAGTTACTCATACTAGGTTGGTCAATGGTGAGAAGCCAAACAAACACAGTCTCCTTGTTCCTCGTGGACATTGTATACCAGGAGAGGCGTATGAATCCGCAAGGATCACCGGTTCGACTGGTTTGGGACGATGTCGGGAGTCCCTGGTTGGTCTCTACCTCGCGAATGGCTTGTGAACTGTATCTACAGTATCCGGCCCCGATAGGTGCGATCCTTAATCTCGCTCCGCTGCCTTGCGGGTTAGGCTTTCGGGCCAAAGGCTTGAGGTGGGTGTCCTCAAGATCAACTCCCCTACTTCGGGCTGGGCAACCGGGTAGTATCACGCCCACACCCAAACAATGACAAAGACAATCCTAGAAATTCTTAACTCTATGTCTTCTATTGCTTCTACCACCTTTCCTCCACAAGTCACCATCCCCGATTCGCTCTCCCTACCTGATGTACGACTCATGCCGTCTAGACAGCCGTCGATTGCCGCAACTCTTCTACGCCGGCGGGTTTCATTTAGGTTAGCTTCGTTTAACGTTCGGACCTTGCTACAACCGGGACAACAGGCCGGCCTTGCACGAACGCTCGAGACGTTAGGCATTGATATCTGCTGCTTGTCGGAAACCCGTTTCCGTGACACAAGCGAAGTCTGTCAGTTGGTCTCACCAGCTGAACCAGACAGCAGATTCCACCTGCGCCTCTCTAGTGACCCGGATGCTTCCTCTGCCGGATTGGCTGGCGTCGGTATCGCGCTCAGTTCCCGTGCTGAGCAATCACTCTTAGAGTGGATTCCCGTTGACAGCAGACTGTGCGGTGCACGATTTCGTGGCCACTGTCGGGTGAACAGGCGGTGCGAAACGCGGAGGGATTTGTTTGTGATTTCTGCCTACGCTCCAACGGACTGTAGTGCGGATCTCAGTAAGGACAACTTCTATGAGAAGTTGCATAGTTTGTTTCGTAAGGCACGCAGGATAGATGTCGTGATCATGGCAGGAGATCTCAACGCTCGCGTTGGCCGCCTGTCTGAATACGAGTGCCACCTTGGATGTCAGTATGGGCTGGATGGCGGGCGTTCAGATAACGGAGAACGATTGCTCACATTCTGTGGCGACCACCGCCTCTATCTCTCCAGTACGACATTTCGGCGTTCCCAGCGTCGAATAAGCACATGGCGCTCACCATCACAGCACGTCTGGTCTCAAATTGACCACATTGCTATTAGCTACAGGTGGCGTGGTAGCATCAAGGATTGCCGTTCATTCTGGACCACCAGTGTGGACTCGGACCACGCGCTAGTCTGTGCGCCACTCAACTTCCAATTTGGGGTAAGGCACGAGCACGACGAACTCATGTAGACACCGCCTCTTTGATGCTCCCCGCTGTCAAAACCGAGTTCCATCACGCATTGACCAGGAAGCTCGCAGAAGCCCCCCGTCTGATGTGCAGTAGCACTCGAAATTCGTTCGGACTGCACTGTCCTGCGCTAAATTCGAATGCTGTCAACCCACCCGCGCTTTGCCACGCACTTGGATCTCGGCCCAGTCACTTGCTTTAATCGATCACCGTCGAACTTCACCCACCGGCACTGAACACAACCGTGCCCGGAAAGAATTGAATACCCGCTCAAAGGCCAGCTTAAGGAATGACCGCGAGTTCTGGTGGAGATGGAGATTGCTGCCGCATCGGGCAATACTCGCAAGTTGTTTCAGTTAATTAGAGCTACTGGTTCGAAACTGAATACAGTGAGCGAGACTATTTGCGAAACCGACGGCTCGCCGATCACTAATCTTAGTAGACGCTTGGAACGATGTGCTGAGTAATTTAGTGCTCAGTTCAGCCAGCTACCTTATCCGACCTCGCCGCCTGAGACACCGATTTGCACGCCTTGGCCCGTTTCCATAGCCGCTCTTGATCTCCAGGAGGTGAGAGAGGTAATTCGGCACTGAAGCGCCACAAGTCCCACCTGGTCCTGACGACCTCCACCCGATTTTGTTTAAGAGGGATGTGATCTTGTGGCAGCGGTATTTACGTGATTTGTTTCCCCGCGTCATGGGGTATCGACGGTTTTCCCATCTTTAGGAAGGGCGCCCAGAATCTGTGTTCCAATCAACATCGATGGGATATCCCTGCCTCCTGTCGCTTCCTAACTCACTTGTGTTTCCAGCCCCTTCGGCGGCTATCGCCCATTAGGGAGTTACGTTTGCCGTTAGACAGCCTATTCCGCCGGGGCGAGGATGCTGGATCAGGTTTTTGTCCTGCTACAGTTATTAGAGCCAGACACCCTAATACCAGCGACCAACATCGTAGCTTTGCTGGACATCAGCTTCGTTCGACTCGAGGACCAGAAATCTCTTTGTAACTGCTTTGCTTAGTTCTTGGAGGTCCATCCTAAGTATGTCGCCAATCTTGAAGGAGCTTCTATTTCTCATCTCTCAGGAGGGTCAGGGTCTAACGGCACGCCTATCGCCGGCGTTTCCCCACACCCAGTGCGTGCGCCAGCGTCCGCGGTCCACATTGTTTTCAACTTTTTGGCGTCGAGGATGTCCCCAGAATTGCTTCTCCGTAGCTTCACTGAGGGTGGGATCGAGCTACTTCCAGGTAACCGTGTCACTGACCTTGATTATGCCGATGACATTGCTTTGCTTGGTGATGATCCAGTGTTCCTACAAAATGCCCTGAACCAGCTAGCATTGGAGGCGTCTATGTACGGTTTGCACTTAGCTCCAACTAAGTGTAAGGTTCTTCTTCAAGATTGGGAGGGGTTGCAGCCCATTCTGACGGTCAATGACCTCAGTCTGGACTGTGTGGAACAGTTCACCTATCTTGGTAGCTGCATCACGGCGGGAGGAGGGCTGGAATGTGAGATCGGCTGTCGCATTGCGAGAGCTCGCTTCGCGTTCACCAGTCTAGTTCATCTCTGGAAGCGGTCTGACGTGAGTTTGAGACTCGAGGGGAGAGTTTACCTGGCCTCAGTCAGGTCGATCTTACTTTACGGGTGCGAGAGCTGGGCAGTACGCGCAGAGGAGCTCCGGCGCTTGGAGGTGTTTGAACATCGATGTTTACGGAGGCTTGCACGAGTGTGGTGGCAACACCGCACTAGCAGCGTTGAAGTGAGGCACCGTGTTCTAGGTGTGGACAGCCTGATGCTACGAGACCTAATCGACCGTTCCCGTCTCCGCTGGCTGGGGCATGTCTTGAGAATAAAGCCTGAGCGCCTACCCTTCCGCGCGCTGCGTGTGTCGGTTGGCCCAGGCTGGCGGCGGTGTTCAGGTGGACAACCGCTGACCTGGAATAAGGCCTTAAAACGCTTGATGTCGGGTTTAGCTCGGGTCGGACGTACGCGGCTTCCTGGGTGGGGTCCATTGGATAGTGAGTGTCTGTGGCTTGACACGCTGTAGACGATGGCTGAGAACCGGCAACAGTGGAGAGACTGCATTCTATTTTGTGTTCCCCCCCTCAAATTTGTGAAAAATATCAAAAAAATCAAAAAATCGACATGTGGAACAATGGACAAAACAAATTCCCTCTCATATTATAACTTTTTTCTTTCTTTCTTTCTTTCTTTTCCGCACTATATATATATATATATATATATATATATATATATATATATATAGATAATTATATATTAATATATATATCTATATCTCATCTCATATAGACTCTAATCTAATATATATTCTATATTCCTACTAATACTACTCTACTTCCTCTCTAGAAGCTATATCTCATATTATCATATTATATATATGCGGAACGATTGAGCGAACATACAAAAGTCTTAAGGAGAATACAATTTCAATATTCAACTATCAATCTCCAGGATGCACACACTCAAAAGTTTTTATTCCATGGATTCTGGATCGTATTACAGTAGATTTCTAAATGATTTAAATTCAAAGATTGATGAAAACTCGAGTTTTATACCACACAAATGCAACCACAACTAACAGTTTTTTATTCGGAGTAGAATTAAGAAATGGCTAGCTGTAAAGAGATAGACTTGGGTAACCCATACGAATTTTTGTACGGAGGCAACATTGAAACGATTCTGGAAGATAAGGAATCACGTTGCGTCTCTTGCAAGAGAAGATCTCATGCAGTTCAAATGGAACTTACTTAAGAGAATGTAAAGAATCTTAAGCTTCTCAACAACAGATAAATGAGCGATCAAGAATAAAACCTGGCGTATTCTCTGTAAAAACCCTAATGGATTGACTCACACTGTCTTAGATACCACCGATGCTTTAGCAACGTCTTACTCACTTGTCTTCAATCCTAAGCGTTGTATCCCATTTCAAGTCTTACCAAATTTTCTCGTTTGGAATGCATAGGTGAAATGACTGTCAATTCAAAATCAAAGTAATTCAAAGTTTTAATGGTCCGAAAATCAAATACTTTACAGTAACCACAGATTAAAAATATAGGGAATGCATACAAACAACACAAATGTTTCAGCAATATGGAAAGTCAGCACGTGTATTCAGATGCGAGGTTGGATTTCGTCAACATATACTTGTCAAGTTCAGCCTTGAACAAGTTCAGGCTTGTTGAGCAAATGATACTTGGGGGCAGGGAGTTCCATATAAAACAAACTCTGACAGCAAAGAAAAACCTTCGACAATTTGATCTGGAGTGTGGAATAATTAACTAGTAGCTCTGCGATCTGCTACCACGTGCTTCTTGCCGTTGAAACAAGTGTTCAAGTGGGTGATCCACTGTATGCAGAATGTTGAACAGCAGGATGAAGTCAACCCTGATACGACGGTACGAAACGTCAAACAGGTTTAGAGTTGCAATCCGCTCCTCGTATGACCTGTTGTATAGTCCGGTCACCAGTTTTGTAGCGCGGTGATATACCCGTTGCAGCAAAGTCATGTCCTTTTGTAACCATGGGAACCATGCTTGAACAGCATACCTTATTGTTGGTCTGATATAGGTTTTAATTATACGTGGGAGTATCTGCTTTGAGAAACGCCCAAAGATCCTTCTGAGCAATCCTAAGCTTTAACAGGACTTTTTGTATAAAACAGAACACTGCCGTGAAGACTTCAAGTTACTGTTAATCCACACGCCGAGGTCTTTCTCTTCAGTAACCCATGAAAGTTGCTGAGACCCCAGAGAGTATGTGAATTCGACTGATTTACCCACGTTTAACATTTTACATTTTTGGATGTTGAATGGTAGGCAGTTCCGCAAGGACCAATTATGAAGTGCTTTGAGATCTTTTTGGAGAATTTGGCAATCTTCTGTGGTGCGTATGCTGGTCCATACCTTGATGTCATCCGTAAATAAAATGATTTTGCTGCGTACGATTTCGGGTATATCGTTCGCGTACACGAGGAAGAGTATTGGCCCCAAGACTGAGCCTTGAGGTACGCTACTTGTAACTTCTACTGGGTTGGATAGTGCCCCATCAACTCTAAACCTTATAACTCTACCAGTCAAGTAATACTTTATTCAGGCCAATAGTCTGCCGCACACCCCGAGTTGATCCAATTTTTGTACCAGTACGCTGTGGTTAACACGGTCAAACGCTTTAGACATGTCCAAGTAACAATCATGGATAGGGCATCCATCGTCCACGGCTCGAGTCCAATTATCAAGTGTTATGAGAAGATTTGTAAGACATGAGTTTCTTGTCCTTAATCCGTGCTGTGTGATGGAAATCATCTTATTTTGCTCCAAATGCTTAATGAGTTCGTCAGCTACAAGTCGTTCGAGAACTTTAGAGACCACTGGCAAAAACGTGACTGGTCTGTAGTTAGACACATCAGATCAGTTCCCTCCTTTGTATATCGGAGTGATTAATCCACTTTTCCAATCATGAGCAACCGTGCTACGACTCAAGGACAGGTTGAAAAGGTCAGAGAGTGGTGAGAATAGAGCATGGGCGCATTGCTTTAGGATGAATGGTGTTATTTCATCAGCACCCGGGGATTTTTTTTCAAAACGATTTCGTGTATTGTATTCTGCGATCTGAATGCAGGTATATCGTAAGATACGCTCTATTCAGGGTAAAACACTCTAGAGTAAAATTAAGTTAGTTCGTTAGCGGCTTCGAGAGCTGTGGATGTAGTTCCAGTCGTAGTAAGTAAAGCGGAAACACCTGGCTTTACCATGGCCTTTCTTTTTACGATCTGGAAGAGGAGCTTCGGATTTCGTTCAATTTTATCCATCAGATTGATTTGATACTTTTCGTTATCCTCCTGGACAAGTTAAGTAAATTTGTTTCTCAATAAACGGTAAGATTCCCAAGATTCAGGTGTTGATTGCACTATGTGGCTTCTCCACGCACAGTTTCTCACCTTTATCCATTTCCGTGTTCGACTCCGGATCACGAATTTAAATCCTTTTTTACAGTTGTTTTGAAACATATTTTGAGTGGATTTCTATTTTTCGGTTGATTTTCTGAATTATCGATGACCAGCATTGTTGGACATCAGTGCTAATCGGTGGCCAGTCGGTGACAGTCGGAAGAGACATTGATAATGCAACCGTATCGATTTTTCTTATCAATTTCTGAGCATCATTTTTTCTTTTCGCTTCAGATATATAGTCGAGAACAATGACTACATGATCACTCTTTCCAAGAGGTGCATCATAGCGGATATCCTCGATGACATTTTCCTCGCTCGTCAGAACAAGATCGAGAATGGACGGTGTGTTTGTCCCTCTGAAACGAGTGGTGCTTGAGATGTGTTTGAATAAACGAATTTCGTTGAACATTTTGTAGAATAGATGATCAAAAGAGTTCACCGGTGGGATCTCGCTTTTTAGTAAATTCGGGAGATTAAAGTCACCCATGATCAGGACGTTGTTTTGATATCTGGAAACAAACAGGTGAGCTTTCTCAATTAAACTAGCATTGTATGCTTCGTCTGCTGACGGTGGTCGGTAAATCACACCAACAACACAGTTTTCACCTGTTGCTAATTCAAGTGAACACCAAAGTGTATCTTCCAGTAACAATGCACCTACTTCAACAGCGTCCTCAATTGTTGGCCGGATATAGGTGGTAATTATCCGTGGGAGTATCTGCTTTGTGAATCGATCCAAGATCCATCTGAGCAGTGCTAGGTTTTAGTAGGATATTTGGTATACCACAGAACACTGCCCTGATGACTTCAAGTTACTGCAAATGCACACACGTAGGTCTTTCTCTTCCGTACCCCTGAAAGTTACCGAGAGCCCAGAGAGTCTTGAATGCGCAGCATTTATTACCGCGACTTGTTTTGACATTTTAACATTTTTTTGATGTTTAATGGTAATATATTTTTAACTAACGTCTATAAATCCTTCGAATTCACATCTCTCTGGGCTCTCTCTCTCTCCATCTCTCTCTCTATTATATATATATGATATATAGTATCTATTCTATATATATATATATATATGGTATATATATATTTATATTATATATATATATATATATAATAGTTAATTAAGTTTACTGTCGCGGCTTAACCATAGTGGCAAATCATTTTATTATATCTTAATTAATCAGATTTTTGGATAGGATCTGTTTCCAAAAATCTGATTAATAAAAATATAATAAAATGATTTGCTACTATGGGTAAACCGCGACAGTAACCTTAATTAACTTTAATTTCGGCTCGTCGATTATCTTTTGTTTCAAAAATTCTACAAATTGAAATTACACAACGAATTTTGTAAATTCCCTACATAGTTTTCTTGGAATGACAATTTCTGTCTATTGACACATGAATTTTATATACTTAACTATGTTGCGTGATACGTGAGAAGAAGTTAACCCAAAGCCTAATAGATCATTTCGAATTATTAGTTTTTATATTTCTTATCCTTCTGCGAATATGAACAATAAATCACGAAATCGCAAACGGAATCTCACATTGAAAGCTTAACCAAAAACAGCGTCACTGCATTGAAAAGATTCCGGTTACACACTCAACTATCGCAATCATGGGAATTGCGTGAAAACGTTAACATTTTTATGACGAGGAACATTTTGCGGCTCAGGAAACGAAACCTTATTTTTTTTTGAAATTCCCATTTCCAACCGTTTTTTACCTTAATTATAAATGTTATAGTTTGGCTTGGCAATTAAAAATCTTCAAATGTAGGAACGTGGGTGTTTACGAAACATCACTAGTTTTGTTAACAAAACTTTACGATTAACGTTACGAGCGGTAGGTGGAACATTCAAGTGGACGCCACAAAATCAACAAGAAGTGATGAAGGATTCACGCAATTTTATGCCATAAATTAAAAAACAGGTGACGGTGTGAAATAACAAGACCGGCGATGGTCGAATCAGCACTCGGTAAGTCTACGGCGAATTAGGAAACTTCTCATTATTAGTAGGAGTCATGATATAATCATCAAGAAATTTATGCTATGTGAATGAACGGTTTGCAACGGATTTTCGCTTGTTGACCAGTTTAAACGAACAGTGTCCAAAATGATGAAACAGCTTGCTCGAGTTACCAGCGAAATCACCCACCCATCATAAGTTTATACAGTCTGATTGCATGATGAGATTCTCTTGATTATACACAAGCATCCATCCTGAATAATACGTCAGTTTCTCAGAATGTAACCGATATTTTGTTAAATGTTCGACTTTTAAAACTGGTATGATCCATCCACGAAGTAAGACTGACCTGAAGATTAACGGATACGGTGTACCTTCCGACTAGGTTCCTAATCAAAACTGGTTCCAGTCTCCCTATAAGCTGCCTTATACAGATTCGTATAAAATGTAGTTGGATCTATTACTCTATTGGTCTTTGTTATTTACAAAAATCTTTATTAGTAAAGTGTGTCAACACACTGTTAGCACCTAATTACTGAAAATTTTCAGTTTTTCCGAAATAAAAAATCACCTGAAAAAAATCTATACAAACATAAAATCTTCACTTAAATTTACCAGCATTTTTTATACTTCATACGTTTAATTTCAATTATTCATCCGTTGAACCTCCAAGATCGAAATTTTATGCGCATCTCCAATGAAATTATATAGCTACTTGCTTTTATTTCCATGAACTTTGAAACTTGAATCTCAAATATATATCTTATAGATATCTTATAGATATAACTTATGGATATAACGGTGCGAAAAGTCCCCACATATTCTTATCGAGCCGTGAATTTCTGCGCATATTATGTCTGCTCTGTCCAATAAACAACATATATTTTGGTTCCACTGAAACTTTAAAATGATGTAAATCTAAATCTTTGCTCGACTATGGCCAATATCCTTCAAGCATTATTCAATCTAAACCCGGAAAGTCTCCAGGGGCCGACGGAATAACCCGTTCATATTGAAGCATTGCGCGAACATGATATACAAACCACTAACCGAATGGAAAGAAGCCTTCGGAGTGATGTGATACTAACATACAAAATATTAAATACCCAACATCGTCCTTTAAGACATTTATTCTAATACAGACAATAACAATAATACAGACAATATTCAACAATATTCGCTTCGCTTTAAATCCCAAAGCGAAGTATTCGTTATTGTCTGTTCCAATACCGTAAGTCACAAAATACACACAGCCACTCAGTCACACTACAAATTCCTCATTCTAGTATCAGCTATCGCCTATGATTTTATTCTGTACGTGTCTGTCTTCTTTGGAATGACCTCCCCGAAACTATTGTCATCGCTCCCAGCGTCGAAAGTTTCATTCGAACTTTGGACAATAATTTGTTGCAAAACGATTCAACCACACCTGCGTATTGAATCATGGTCAGTATTCAACTGGACTATATGCGCATTACATAATAATTTTTTATTCCTTTTTCATTAACGAATATTTACTATGATATGAAAATTGTAAAGCTAGGTGCTTTTTATGACCATAAATTGTTGAATCTTGAATCATGTATGAGAACACTTGTACCTATCGGTTTCAGCTGAATAATTAGTTTGATTACGTTAAAAAAATGATACCAATCTCTAGTGTAATAACGACCGTTCGGTTTCACAAAAATCGTTATGCTATGTATTCAACTGGACTATACTTAGTAAGCTTTGGTAAGCTCAAACACTTTTTCTATATTTAAATTAAAACTGGACGATTTCCTGAGAGCCAATCCAAATTATGCCCCGAACTATTTATAATCTATCGTTACCAGAATTATTTTGATTTTAAAAATTTTTATACACACATATACACATATACACTTGTACCTATAGTTCAACTGCATGGTTATTGTAAAGTAATTGCTTTTTCAACCATAAAATCTTGAATCTTGAATCTTGAATCTTGATATTAGGTAATTATTTTTATTCCTTTTTCATGAACGAATATTTACTATGATATGGTACTTGTGAAACCAAGTTCATTAGTGACCATAAAATCTTCAATCTTGAAACTTGAATCTTGAAACGTGGAATAATTTCTTCTATTTATAAAGGTGGAAATGGCTCCGATGTTTCTAACTGTCGACCTGTTACTCTGTTACTTGTGATTTCCAAATTACTTGACTGCCTCATTGCTGACAATCTAATGAAACATTTCGAAAATAATCCTTTGCTTTCGAGAAAACAGCATGGACTTAGACACAACTATTCTTGTTTATCTAAGTTACTGATAACGCTGGATGATTAGACTCATGCGGTCGAGAAATGCAGGATATTTATGACTGCTATCTAGATAACTCCAAAGCATTTGATCGTGCTAAACATGGCCTACTAGTGCAGAAGCTTGCAAGGCTTGGTATCAATGGAAATTTGTTGAATTAGCTAATTGGCTACATAACAATTTGCACTACCCAGGTACGTGTTGACAGTGCATTATCAAAACCAATCGCAGCAACTAGCGGCGTTCACCAAGGTTCAATCCATGTTGCAATCCTCTTTCTGGTTTATGTTAATGAATTACTGAACTCGGTCAGTGTAACGTTTCGTTATTTGTGGACGACATAAAGATATCCAAATGCACCCATATCTGAAATGACGGTTTGATATTCAAGCTTCAAGATATTACAGCATACGAAACAAGTAACGAAAGGATAGCTCATCCGAATCGGTTCGACTTTCCCCATCTACGAATCATAGGAGACCTTATCGTACTTCACGAAATATTCCATACCTCAAAACCATCCCTTACACGATATTTTCACGCAAAGTGGTATGAGAAATTATCGCACCAATAAATATATGTTGGTGGTACCCCATACCCGCCTGTAATTGAAGGGGAATTTTATTCTGTCCCTGTCTCTTTTACTTGGAACAGTTAACCTACTACCGTTGCTCACTCCAATAGCCTGCATGACTTAAAAACGAAACGCTGGTCATGTCTTCATACTATCGTAGCTTAAATCCAAACCACGCGATTTCCCAAATTTAAGCCAAGGTTTTTGTACCCCCAGTTGGATTATTTAAACTACTACAATGTACTCTCAACATTATACACATTTTCTAACACAGTCCATTATCATACGTAAACCTGAAAACGTACGTTTTTTTTCAAACGACACACTGTAATATATTAACGAAAGCTGTGATCTCGATCTGAATTTCAAAGTCGATGCCACTTGAACAAATGAGAAAAATAACGGATTTAACGGATCTATCAGTTCTGTTACGATCACGCGATCGCCTACACAAACTACATGAACAGCTGCATTTGCAGTGTAATCCGATGGCACAGTTTTTACGATTAAGTTAAGCATAGGGAGTTAATTGTAACAGATACCGTGCATGTAAGGAAATTAATGCAGCTGCTATCTAGTATCTGTACCGGGCACATTTCTCGTGTCACGCTGATCGAAATATCTCGTGTTACAACTTAGGTGAGTTTCGCATTGTGATAGAGAGGTCGTTTTTTATTGACTATGGTATATTTTCATTTAAACAGTTTAGCATGATTCAAACCCAATCATGACTAACATATGGGAGCTAAGATTCAAGTTTCAAGATTCTAAATTGTCATTGCGCTCACTTAAGGTGAAAATCATTTCTCTGCCTTATCCAAGTTGATTCATATTATTTATACTTACATATGTTTTTAGTATATTTCGAATATGTGGTTATTATAAAATTTTAATGATTTTTTCAGAAATAAATCTTGAAATTTTATTCTGGAAGTAGGTGTAAATCGATTTGCAAACAGTTTAAGACTCCAATTACATATTTGATATCTTGTATGTAGGCTGGGCATCCGTTAAGTATTCTTTTTATTACGAGGGTACAAAGTGCATCCAAAGAAATTCTTACATTATTTTGCTTGAAGCTAATTCAAACATTTCAAGCCTTTGAAAATTCGTTCGGTATATCGGAAGATGTTTATCCCTTCGAAAGCAGGTTTTTTTAAAAGTAACTTTATAGTATTAAATGAAGATAATTAGAGCATATTTGTTGACGATGGCGACTCGAGAATCGAATGACACAATTGGCGTTTGTGATAATTTATATTCTGTAAATAATTCCTTTCTCAATCTTAAAGCATCGCAGCTATATTCGTGAATTCTGTTTACGGCTTGGTTATGAAAACGGATTGGTGAACATTCGCAACCAGCACAGTTGAAAGAACAACTAGAAAATTAAATTGATTCATTTTCTCTCACTCTAAATTCAACTTGTTTTCCATTGTTATACTGATTCAAGCGCGTTCGGATCCTGTCTCTATCTGATGTGTGCAAACAGCATAAAACCGCTCCTCGGGCACGCAAATCAACTTTTTGTTAATGGTACTGGTAGTTGATTCCGGTTAACTCATACTCAGAAATGTAGACCTTATTTCATGAACCAGGTAAACACACCAAGTTGATTACAGCTGCAATGAGATATTTAATTCAAGGTTCAAGTAAGTGCAACATTTTTAATGGTCTAAAATGCAAGAAGCTTAACAATAACCAGAGGAAGGTAGAAATTAAATTAAAAATTTACTTGTATAAATCAAGATAAGGAGTTAGATTAAACAGTATATAATAAATCGGGAACGAATTATTCAATAAAAAATCAGCTAATTTCGTTTCGTCGAGCAAGCAAGTGTAGTAAGAAAAGGTGGCAGAACTCGTAAGTGGTTAAAGGTACGAAACATTGATTGGCGACACCATCGGCATAATCCATCATCAGAGACCTGGGTAACATTCCGTTTACTGCGGAACAAAGTAAACGAATTTGTCATCGAAGACAAGTTGTACATCCAAAAAGAGATATCAAGCATGATGGAGCTCAACCCAAGAATACTTTGTTGTATGGCTAACGATCAAGCTAAGTTGAAACCTGGAGTTGCGTCCGTGAACACGTCAGCTGGACCAACAACAACTGCATCAGAAACTGCTGAAGCTTTAGTCACGTTTTATTCATCTGTTTTTAACCCGAGTGAACATGCAATAAACATCCCAAATCAAACAATTTCAAACACGGTTGCCCTAAGTGAAATAATTGTCACTTCGATACATGTCCTTCAAGGTTTATTTAATCTTAAAACCGGAAAGTCTCCTGGGGCCGACGGAATAACCCCGCTATTATTGAAGCAACGTGCGAATTTGCTATGCCAAAAACTCACATACCTGTCCAAACAAACACTGGCAAATGGAGTGATTCCTACAGATTGGAAACGCGAAATAATAATAATTTATACAGGTGGAAATCGCTCCGATGTTTCTAATTACCGATCACTCAGTTACTATGATTTCCAATTTACTTGAGCGACTCATTGTTGACGATTTAATGAATCATTTCGAGAATAATCAGTTGCTTTCGAGAAACCAGCATGGATTCAGACGAAATTATTCCTGTTTGTCTAATTTACTGGTAACGCTAGATGATTGGACAAAATCGGTAGATAAAGGACAAACAATACACGCGTGCTACTTAGATATTTCAAAAGCATTCGATCGAGGATACAATTTGGTGTTCTTTAACGCTGATGTCTGGTGACGTTTGCATTATTGGTGTGGTCTACCGGTCCCATTCATCTACGGAATCGTACACCGAAAGGTTGATCCAAGTGCTTCAGCGCTTGACTCGCACACAGCAAACAACGACACTTATCATGGGTGATTTTAATCTGTCCACCCTTTATCTCATGGACGATCACTCCCCACAAATACCAGAATACCGATTTAGAGAGGTACTAGATTCAATCCCGTTATACAACCATGTTCACGAATGCACCCGGAGGAGAGGTTCTGACCGCCCCTCTGTCTTGGATTTGGTGTTAACATCGGAGGAACAATCTATCGAAGCGATCGAATTCCATGCTCCACTGGGTCTTAGCGACCATTCAGTGCTTGTGTTCGACTATGTTTGCAGTACTCAGCAATCGCTTACTCCGAATGGGGTGGTTCGACGGGTAGATAAATTGGCCCTGAGTAAATCGCTCGTGCAGATTCCGCATTTTCAGACGGACAATATATAATCTGACTCGCAATGGAACGAACTTGTATGATTTCTGAAACTGAAGATAGACGAGAACTCGCAGATCGTTCAGAAAAGGTGCGTCGATGAACTACATTTTGTTGTCCGCAGCAGAACAAAAAAGTGGATAGCACTGAAGCGAGCAGCGTGGGTGCAGCATAAAGCGAACACTACTTCTACTTCTTGGCAACATTTCCGTATGTTACGCAACAAAGTGACTGCGCTTATTCGAGAGGATAAGGAAGTGCACTAATTGATGTTCCTGTCGAAAATGGAACGCAACCCTAAATTATTATACAAAATCATGAACGCGAAAGCAAAAGTCAAACCAGGTATTTTTCCCATCCAGAATGGCGAAAAACTCACTGAAACAGCGTTAGAAACCGCAAATGCTCTGGCAATTTACTATTCTAAGGTGTTCGTGCCAAAGATTTCAGTGGAACGTTCTTAGTATTCAATTGAAACAGGAATCGAAACGTTGTGCGATATTTCGATAAATCCAATGATTGTTGCAAGTCATTTACTCAAACTAAAGGTAAGAAAATCCCCAGGAGTGGATGGCATCACACCGGATGTGCTCAGGTTCTGTCACCGTCAGCTTTGCGAACCGCTCTCCAACCTGTTTAACTATTCATTGCTTAAGAGAGTTGTACCGAAAGATTGGAAGTCCGGCGTGATAACACCTATCTTCAAAGGCGGTTGCCGATCTGACGCTGCAAATTATCGTCCCGTCACACTTTTACCTGTTATTGTTAAGCTCATGCAACGTATAGTCTCGGAAAGAATAGTTGCACACTTCGAATCGCATAATTTGTTTTCGCCAGCGCAGCACGGATTTCGATCACACCGATCTTGTCTCACAAATCTTCTCCTCACGTTAGACGACTGGACAAAACAGATGGATAAAAGTTCTTGCATCCACCTCTGTTACCTAGACATTTCGAAAGCTTTTGACAGAGTCAATCATCATTTGCTTCTTCAAAAACTGATGCGTTTAGGAATAAGTGATCCACTCCTCTCGTGGTTGTGCGACTATCTGTCAGATCGCGACGCCCGAGTTAAAGTTAACGGAGCGCTATCCCAAACGTTCAAAACCACCAGTGGAGTCCTACAAGGGTCTGTGCTAGGCCCGCTCCTCTTTTTGTTGTACATAAATGATTTACCCCCCCTCATGTCGTCCAAAATGGTCCTTTTCGCGGATGATATGAAAATTTGGACGCCAATAAGTTCTGCAGAGGATTGTGAGAAACTGCAAACAGATTTGGACAGCGTGTCGAATTGGGCGGCCAGGAATGACATGTCATTCAACATACAGAAATGTAAGATCCTCCATCTTGGCGAAAATGTTCTTTGGACATATCGATTGGGAACTGAAAACCTAGCATGGAGCCCGTTAGAAAAAGATCTTGGAGTGTGGATTAGCGGGAACCTGAAGAGCACAGCGCACTGTCAGAACATATATCGACGGGCAAACAGATTGTTACGTATCTTTCGAAGAATATTTGGAAGATTCTCTCTGGTAACGTTACCAAGGATAATGAATGTCTACCTTCGCCCTACGATGGAGTATGCGGTAGATTCAAGATTCAAGATTCAAGATTTATGGTTAAAAAAAGCAAATTGCTGTACAGTACCATAGGATATACGTATAAAAATTTATAAAAAAAGTCGTTACTTGTATGATCATCTCCGTTTTCTTCATAGGTGGAGCAAAAAATAATCCTCAATGGCGACACAGACTGAGGGAAAAGAATCTTTGGATGGACGGTAGTTCCGTGCGTTAAAAAAATATAGACATCAATATGTAGGGGCCAACGCAGTAGTTCTCAACATAAGGTTTCGTAACCTTTGTTTAAAGATGTGCTCGTTTGCTGAGGTAACAATATCTGTCGGCAAGCTATTCCACAAGAAGCATACACGAACAGCGAAGAAGTGACGACGACAATTCAATCGTGAGTGTGGGATTTGAAGGGTCAAAGGGTGGCTGCGTGTGGGGACAACCGAACCAAACTTGAAGAGGTGTTTGAGAGGGTGGGATTTCGCGTAGATGATTCGATATGTCAGAGTGAGGTCGTGTAGGATACGCCTGCGCTCGAGGGTGCACAGTCCAAGTCTGGTCAGTCGCTGCTCAAAGGGTGAATTATTCAATCCGGTAACAATTTTGGTTGCCTTGTGATAAATTCGTTCGAGGAGCGAGATGTTTTTTTCCATCCATGGCGTCCAAGCTTGTACAGCGTAGTCAACGACAGGATGTATGTAAGTGTTTAGTAATTTCGCGAGTGAGTGTGGTGGGAAACGTCCGAAAATGCGTTTTAGTAAACCTAGCAAGCTGCACGCACGCTTGTAGACGGCGTCGCACTGTAGGCTGTTCTTCAAAGTGCCAGACACCAAGATTCCGAGATCTTTTTTTGATGTACTCCATTCAAGCGGGTGGCTGCCAAGTTTGTAGGTAAAGGGAAAGGGTTTTCCGACTTGCAACATTTTGCACTTGCGGAAATTGAATGGCAGTTTGTTTTGAATTGACCACTGGTGCAGCTTATTCAAATCTCCTTGCAGAACATGACCGTCCTCGATAGAGTTGACCTTCGTCCAGATTTTTACATCATCTGCGAATAAAACAAGCTTACATGCTAGTAAGTTCGGTAGATCGTTTATAAATATGAGGAACAGTATTGGACCGAGAACTCGAACCCTGAGCCACTGTTTGTAATCGTGGTGCTGTATTTCACTTCCCGAAGCAGTGTTATTGTGTTCGGGAACAGCAACAAGAATAACACTGCGTTAGTCATATTTTTCCCCATTGTTTAAATTACTTTTTCTTTCCCACCACGGAATATCGGCGTGTAAGTGACATTTAGTCTGTGAACATGTACGGAGCAAGTATAGTTTAGAAGAACGTCATCCATCTCTTTTGGCTTTTGTGAGATATTCTCAGGAAACGCGGTTCGTCAAGATGAGGAAAATTGTGGTGCCGATTTAGGCGGGTTATTGAATCAGGCAGTATCGAGCACATATCCATCATTAAAAACAGCTGGTACCATTGTTCAATGTTGTGAGTTCTACTTGAGAAGTGTCACGGATGGCTCCGGCACATTGGTGCAGATTACACTGAGATTCATCAAATTTGTTTTTATTTCAGTATTCGTTTTGAAGGTAGAGTAATTCTGCTGATGGGCAGTCAGTAGACGCCCCTTCCACTTTGGAAGCTGACTGATATTTAAGTCGTAGCTAGCGTTTGCATCACTATACTCTTCCGCCTTCCGCAAATTCTCTTTAAATAGCGGAGCACCTTGTGGAGGTACGGGATCTAGCGTTGGGTTTTGGTTGGTTTCACCCTTTAGTGAGTTATTGTGGGCAGTTATTATAGACTTCAATGTTTCCTCCAATTTTTGATTAATTAAGAAAACCGTCTCTTCAGTCAAAACTTTATCACAATTAGTGTGTATTATAGTAGAGCACATACCCCCTTTTTGCGAATTTGACACAAATCACGCGTGGTTTTTCTTAGGTCCTGACATCCGATAGCAGTTGAGGTCAAGGTCGTCTGATCGTTGAATGTGTGTTTTGATAGCTTGCACGGAAACACCTAGGCGCGTATCGATCGATTAACGGTTGAGAGATGAAATTTGCGAGGTTCGCGTGAGAACGTATCGCAATGTACTGGATGCACATTATCGAGTAAAACAGTCGTGGTGACCGTAGATTTAATCTCACACAAAGAAAAACGGATTGTTGAATTCAGCAGAAGATCTTCCGAATGATAGTGGTCCCGAGCAAGTCAAACAACGAAATCGAATGGTATGAGAATGATCCAAATAGAATCAGCGAGTGACGAGTAATATTCAAATGTATCAGAGCACAGAATTTATCGTCCCCGTATCCGTGACCTGACATCCGAGCTGAATTCGTGCTAAACCCAATTATTTGCGAATTGAAATTTAGCTTCCATTTGGGGACTAAGATAAGTTTGCAATTTCGAGGATAAATCCTCATTTGCAAATTGAAATTTAGCTTCAATGTGGGGACTAAGCTAAGTCCCACAAGCGGTGCAATGCAGCACCGGTAACTGTTTGGAATATTTTTCAACATTCCAATAACAGCACGATGGTTAATTTTTGATTTGAAGTCAGATTTTTATTAATAAGTAGTATATGACGTTCGAAAAGCAGGCCTGAAGCACACAACCGGTTTCGCGGTTATTGCCGCTCATCAGGTATGCGTATCCGTGACCTGACATTCGAACGCCGATCTGACTTTGTGCTAAACCCAATTATTTGCGAATTCGAGGATAAATCCTCGTCTGCAAATTAAAATTCAGCTTCCATTTGGACACTAAGCTAAGTCACACAATCGATGTAATGCAGCACCGGTAAACATACATGACCAAATTCAAGCCTTGAGGTTGTTAAATAATACTTCATCCATCACGCTAAATAAACAGCTATTATCTTGGTGGACATCATGATGTACTAACGTTAAACTTGAGATTTATCGTTTTATAATCTAATGCACACCCCAGGGTATGAGATGATTTCCTCAACGATTTTCTAAAAGACTCCAAAACATAAATTCACGAATCAATATTCAAATTATTGTCGCACAATTTCTGATTTCTAAATGGGTGTCTGTGGTGTGAATTCTTATCATAGCAGGAGGTTATTCGTTGATCATCTGAGGATTAGTGTTTGTGTTAGGGGTATTCACATGAGATAGAATTTAATTGATTAAATCTGTCAGTTTGATCATGTGTTATCCGCATTTATCCAGTAGGTCATTGCAGCTTCGAGTACAATTAATTGTCAATGTTTTGCGATGATGACCTCGAATTGGTGACTTATGGGGCAATTCCGCTGCGCTGTTCGCCAGTCACGTGATAAACCAGCCAGATCTGCGATAAATATCGGTTAACATATTCCGATGTTTATTGTATCAATATGAGATTTCAATCGCTAATTTTGGTTACCGTCTTTACTCTGGCTCTAGTTTCCGGTTACACTCACGGGAAACGAGACTATAATCGAAAACATGACTCTTATTCCAAAGGAGACAAAAATGATGGTCATTTTTACGACACTGCCATTGGCCAGCACATCCTCAAAGGTGGCGATCATCAGACTAGCGACTATGCCATCGATGCGAGAATTTCGGCTAAAGGAAAATTCCGTGGACTTGGACACGAGGATAAGAGCACCGAATTTGAGCAAATAACAAATTTCCGCAAGGGCGGAGAATTCGATGGATATGGCGTCGAAAAAGATCAATATCTTGACTATGATACATACGGGAAAGTCAAACAATATGGTGACAAACGTTCACGCAGTGAATACGATTTGTACGGGAAATTGAAAGCAAAAGGTGAGCAGGTGGAACATGGAGATTCTTATTTGCGTGGTGATCTGAAGGCTTATGGAATGCAGGAACCTATTCACAAAGGAACACACGATAAAATGAACCACAAACGCGATCAACGTCGAGTGAAATATTGAGTACGATGAAGATAGAATGATTGTGCGATTTAAATTAAACTGGTATCCGAAAACAAACGTTTTGTAACATTTTTACCCTAAGAGGCTTAGATTAGAGTTAGATGCGTTGCACCTACATCTTTATAATAAACACAAAATAAGCATAGATAAATCAACTGATTTCAACATTTGCGCATTGGTGGTGTTTTTTGTTTGCTCACGAATTCATGGAACAATGAACAGACAACCAGTGCACCTGGAACATTCGGGTCGTCTCAAGCGCCTAGAAACATTGTCGCTGTTGTATCGTTGACTATGCCGCAATAGATAGGTTGTGAGTATTCAAAGGATAGTATCAATAACAACATTTTACATGGAAATTTCGCGCTTGGTCATTATCATGCTGATCGTCGCGCATGCGTGTGAAATCGAATATTCAAAATTCAAAATCTGTGGATGAAAAAAGAAATTAACTTTTCAATAGCTGCAGAGGTGAAGTATATGTATATATATATATATAATCCAAATTTCTGGTATAGTTTATTAACCATTTGGGGGTAAAGACAGGATTTGAATTTTTGAATATAGCCAAGCTCTTCCAGTTTACCTAATCGGCAGGTATAGAATTCCAAACACAAAAACATGCACCGAATAAAAATACCTGCGGCAGTTTCGTTCGGAGTGTGGTATCTCCAATTTGCAAACATGACCAGGGATGTTGCTGGAAGTTCGAAGGTGGTATAATTTATCCAGCGGGTGGGAAACAGTAGTATGGATTTTGTAAGCAAGGATAAGATCGCCTCGCATTCTTCTTTGTGAAAGTGTCCTCAGATCAAGTCGTCTGGGTCGCTCGACGTATGGAGTATTTTAAAAACCATTGAAACTCTCAGAATCTCTTTGATATAATCGGTCCAGAAGTAAAATATCTTTCTGGAGCCATGGTGTTTAGTTTTGGACAGCATAGTCTAGAACCAGGTGTCTATAAATGTATATAAGTATAATATGAAAATAATTATTTTTCTCGAATAAAAATTTTTGGATTGCAGGTAAGGAAATTAATAGCTCTAAATACCACGTCGTATAAGTATAAAATTGTAATACTATAAAATTATACCAATAATAAAATTATGAAATAATACATCCAAGCATCGATACAGGCGTTTCAGTGTAGGAATAAAGCAATGCCACGTATGAAATAGAGTAGGATACGTTAGTGGAAATATTCATTTGATAACATTGTTTTCGGCTGCTTGCGTAAATCAGAATCGTTTTGGTTTTCGGCATGTACATGGTTTTTCCACATTTTGCTGCTGACTTTTGTTTGCTTATGTAACTTGCTCACGACTCTAAACTATTGGACGCGAGCGTTTGAGGGATGGAATTTCTTATATCCCTGTTAGTAAGATATACCTGAAGACTTCTATCGTTCTGACCAATCTTTACGAATTTGGATGCTGTAGAACGTCGGCATTACTGAAAATTGTGTTATCTGCCTTAACGCAAAGCTAAAGATGGTGAAATTTCCCGAGCCTTCGAAGCTACGAGCTGAGTCCAACAAGGTTCGGTACTCGGTCAAATACTATTCCCAATATTTATAAATGATCTAGCGCCATTGTATACTTGTTCTCTCATTGAAGATGAAGATAAACTCTGTTGATTATTGTCTGGTTCTACAAGCATACATAAAACTAGCCGTACCATTGGTCCAAGCAAGTGCAAAATGTTAAAGGTTAGAAAACCCTTCCCGTTTTCATACGCACTTGGCAGTAGAACAATTGAGTGCGGTGCAACGGAGGTTAATAAACGCGTTTGACCGATTGGTCTTCTCTTGTGTTGTGGGAGTCGTTGGTGAACTTGATTAACATTACAAAGACGATCTCATATATGAACTGCGATGCAATCGACTATTGGGTATGCAATATGATGGGTTTCGTGTCTTATGTTACATCGATCGTCCTCAAAGCGTATGCGAAGAACGTTGTACTAGGGAACGTGATTTAGCCTCGATTGGCCTAAAAGTATGCCATTGGTAAAACCGAAACTAGAATATTATAAAGTTGGACCGAACTAAAACCAATAAAATGTAATCAACCAATCAATACAACGACTGAGATGATTTGAACAAAATATCCACATATTTAAAACACGTCAGACTTTAACACAGATGCGATGAGATAGCGTCCGATAACACCGAATTACGTCGTTCGCTCTGTAACATATTTGTAATTAATGACTACTCATTAGTAGGATAGATTAGCAACTTTCACGCCTATTTAAATTGTTTCTGAAGCTGGTCAAAAGGCGTTTCGAAATCGAAAGTCTATTAATTTACCGCTTCACAATCGTAAGTTTAAATTTTTCAGCGTCTTTTTTGTAAGTTATATTTGATTGATGTTTGCATTATTTATGCTATGTCGCGTATTCGAGATATCCACGACACACGTCGGTGTCAAATCACCGCACTTTGTGATATTTTTAGTGTTCAGTATGGATGCAAAAGTAAATAAAGTGTAAAATAGTCTCGTTATTTCGCAAATTATTCAAAAGTTAATAATGCTATCTCGTAGTAACTTTACATTCAGAATTTAGGGTTAACGTTTCAGGAAATGTCGTATTTACAAGCAGCGTGCACGATGATTGGCGAAACCCATAAAGTTAATTTAGCCACCCAGAATATGGTCGCACCAAAGTAATCTGTTAGCAACATGTGGACGATAATGTTTATATCCGTGGGTAGTAACAAATAAATTGATTTCAGGCTTTCAGTCACACCAATTTTGTTATCTTTGTTCGGAACCTTAATTGCTCGCATTGCGATTTGTAAAAAGCCCGCCCTCATTTAATAATATATTGTATTCACGCGACAATAATTGTACTATCAACCGTAGAAACAGCAATTCATGTTCACTACAAAACTTAAACTGTCTCAGACTGCATTGAATATACTCAGACAAAAATCTGCAAAGCGAAATGAACGGACGGTTTCTGTTGTCTAAATCAAATGAGAATGGATAAGTGGAAAGAAAAGCGTACACGTCAACATACACAAACAATTGAGAAAGCATTTATCTCGTTGATATTTTTAATTGTGTATCGTGTGTTTTTTTGTATTAGACATCAATGCGAAGCTGAAATTTCGAATATTTTGGATTACAGCTTCTACCTTACTTCTTTCCTTGCTTCTGAAAACATCTCTTTCTCCAGTTAGCAAAAAAGGCAGGTAGTTAAAACCTGATTATTCATTTAACAGTTCATTTTTTATCCAGCCAATCAACTCACGTTATATCAAATCAGCTTAGAACCGAGCGTGAACACATTCTTTGTACGCAACCGTTCGCAAATGCACATGCATTCACGATCGATAAGCACATGCCAGCAAGGTCACGATCGATCTTCAATGGAATGCATATGCACAAGACACTTTTGAGTTGAACTAAAAATACCCTTAAACTCCTGTTGAGAAAGGACACTGTGTTCGGAGATTTCGTTATTCCGAAATTAATCGAAACCGAAAATGCAAAATCAGTCACATGTACCCGATTGAGAACATGTTCTGTTTCGAAAAGCTTATTTAGCGTGTGTTATTCTGTAGATGTATATATTTTGCCATGATTTTTTGATTGCATTTTCCGAAAGTAAGCGTATTAACGACCTAATGTCCAATACCGTTCATTTAGAAATTCAACACGTATGTTAGAAAACGGTTTGAGGTCTACTGCGTAGGAGTTTAACTCGCCAAGTGCACTGACTCATCCCTCACCGGATTGTAGCGATAGCACGAATGATGACCTCGGTGCATCATACAAAGAAGGTAGTACGTGATGCGTGTCAAATGAGTAAGTAGTTGAATGTTTTGGCCGCTTGGGTAAATTATATACCAGCTCTGTAACGTAGGAAATGGTATCGTTTATTAA
>JACCGJ010001107.1:5597-73273 GCA_013407085.1 Atriophallophorus winterbourni
GGTGGCCAAATCGTCACATGACATAGGCAGTTAAAAACCCTTACTAGTAACCTTTCCAAAGTCGGCGCAGAGCGTCTTCCAGGCTGGTGTCCTCGCGATCAGACATCGCAATGGCTAGTTACGCTTCAGGATATGTCCCGAAACCGTGTTCAATGGCGGTCTTGCATAAGCATCTTCTTAGAGTGTTTGCTTAACCTTGTATGTTGCCAAGCGGAGTGACGAGAAAAGATTCTTATGATGCATGGCAGTTCACGAAACTTGTTGGAATGCATGTTCCATTCGAGGTGTAGGCATCTCATCCCAGTTTGTTTGTGCTAACTCTTCTATTGAATCCGTAGCTATTTAAATCCCACCCTTCTTCATATTTTAGGATGTTACTTTTTCATGGTTGTGTGGCAGTTAAGCATTCGGTACGTGCTACCTGTGTAATGCTGTCTGTGATGATGATGACGATAACTGTGCTTCATCCATTGTCAACGAGAATTGGATGCAACCGCAGTTTCACTGTCCTCATCATCTTCTGATGTTCCGTCTAGCGCGGAACATCATGAGAACTGTACCTACGATGGAAACACAAGCAAAGTACCGCATTGTTTGCTAGATTTCGCATTGTCTGAGTTGATGACTAGTGGGTGAATGTAGGAAAGCGGTGATGATGCTTGCACCATGTCTTATGACGCGGTGATTGTCATTCTGACACGGTGCTAGCTGAACAGGGCATCACTGTGCACCACGGCGTGACTCGGCCTATACCCCACTCAAAATACATGATACACTCATGAAAACGCAGGCCTATTGTCAGTCAAAGTGTCGCACTTAGCGTGGACTGAATTGCTTTCAAACTTTTCAAACGTGGTATCAACCGCTAACTTTGGAGGCACTGTGTAAAGCTTCATATGCAAGCTGAGGAAGAACAGATACTGTTTTCGACTGCTAATCGTAGATCACACAGTCATCGTTCGCTTGTGGGAGTGATTGTTCTTCCCGAATCGGACTGTTTAGTCATTAGAAATGCTGCGAAACATGAAATCCTCATGCGCTTGTGATGTTCATCCACCGCATAAGGCCGACAAAAACTGTTCAGGAGTTGCAATTTTGTATTTTTCAAAGATATAATACCCTAATGTAGGTTAAAAAAATTATAATACATACTAAACTACACTACATTACGCGGATGTACAATCGTACAGTACCTCTGTGCTGTGTAGCTAACACCATGCTTAATTGATTTGTCACCGCTAGTGATCGACATGAAGAAACACGCTGGAGTCTAGCTTCCACTTTTATTTTCATTTCTGATATCTGTTTAGGCCTGATCAACCTGACAGTGCGTGATTGCACGGTACGTTTCCTGGACTCAGCCTCGTGATTTCGTCATTCATTGGCGCCACTGACTTCCGTTTCCAGGTGTTGGAACTAAGTTCAATCTATTCGTCGCTAGTTTGAAACACTTTTATTGAATCCGCTAAGGCACTCGTCAAATCATACCCAATGGTTATAAAAGCTCATTTGCATGCTTCTCCATCACACGCACACACCCACGACCGGTTTCGTGCGCTTGCGTACCCAATGGAATTCAAAAATGTTCGCACGTTTTTCGTTTTTAGAACTACTCATTAGTAGCAAACCTTTTAAAAATTCATGAAAGAGGAAAGCTTTATTCGTATTAACGAATTTTCAACGAAGTAAATTTATTTAACCACACGTATTATTGAATACGAATAACGAATATGAGATAAACTTTAAAGTTTTGATGGGAAAATGTGAGATTGCGAGTCACATTCTAATCCAAATCTGTTTCGCTTTCGTCTACAGCGGCATCACGCGTTGTGATGGAAGCTGACGAAATGTCAGTGCACGATTTTTGTTAAAAAATACAGATGTTCAAGTTTTCATCCGAATGTTTTTTGTTAGGCGCAGCAAAATCCCCATATTTCAAAATACAAAAAATGCACAGCGTTTAAAGCGTGCGTCAAATATCTCTCGTTTACATAGAAAGATGCTAAAAATTCCAAAAACAAAATCGGCGAAAGTGACTAAAAAATGGCGCATGTAAATCAAGCCAAAGGCTCGTAGACCACGGTTATCCAAAAAGCTTTATAAAACACCAATTGATGAAGGTAAAATACCCGTCAGAAATAATGGCGAGATGCAATATGTAAAATGCACATCTGAAGCGATACGTAGAATTTTGAACCAGGCAGCCATACGCGTAACTTATAAGAAAGGGAAAACTATCCGTTCGGTTCTGATGCACCTCAATGATAAGACACCTTTATCTAGCGGCTTTCGGCATCCAGTTGTCTTAGTTCTTAGCTTGATGTTAATAAATCCTTTTTTCCAGACCTACCATTTTCTGTCTGTGTAAGACTTTTTTCATCACTTTTCATCAGCAACACAAAAAGTACTGTTTCAAATACGTTGCGGGAAAAATTGAGTCGAATTTTAAAGTTATTGAATAAGGGCAATTTATTGACTTCGAGTAGATGAGGATGATTTGCAAGCCGTCATTTAATGGGTTCAATGTACCGTTCAATTTCTCGATAGACAATGATAATCAAACCCTTCAGTCAGCAATATTGTTGCTCCGAACTTTCTTTTACGAGAGAATTTGGGATAAACATGCACGGGATATTTCACGCATCCGCTGTTTCATCATGTACAAAGTCATGGGCCTGATGCAGACCAAGTGCCACTCAGTCATAGGCTAAGATACTGTCAGATTGCCCAGGCCGAAACAGATATGTGAAATAAATTACAAATGGCATTATGCTTCTAACAGGTTTCCGCATGCAGCTCACCACCGGTTGCAAATCATTTCAACAAAGTGTTAGCCTCATAGTACTGAATTACTGCAAGATTGCACATTCGTGTTCTGAAGAGTTTTAAACAAACTGTATTCTGTATTCTAGGCCTGGGCAACCTGACATTAATATCGCCCACGTGCAGTCTCTGACTGTGCGGCACTTTGCCGGGATCATTCTGAAACACCACGCGTGTAAGATTGTATGAAATCTCAAGCCAAATCCATGAAAAGAGCTGCGTAGCCATAGTTTACACATTCAATAAGATACTGCCAGGTTAACCGGGCAATTCAACTTAAGTGAAAAAGGATTTTAAAATAATTGTGTGAATCCAGCGCGATCGCACATTGTGGTATGGCATGGTACTTGTGTGCGACTATCTCCTCCTGAAGGTTGAGTCGGCTTCACTGACGATTCAGTGAACATTCTTGGGAATTTGGGTACAAAGCGGCGTCCCCAGCACCACTCGGCGTTTGTTCGAGTCAGATTCTCTAGCCTTTGTACAACAAAGTGCGACCTGCAAGGCAGCAGGGAGTTGCCAGAAAGAGGTGGTCTACCAGGCTCTCTTCCAGGTTTTTCCTCTGGGTTTTCTCCCGAAGCCTTTCCCGCGATCGGGTATCCCGCTAGGCAGTGAAGGTTTAAAATCAAGGTTTTCCTTCCCTTGGATGAAATGCCCTCCCAGGCTAACGAGCTCCATCTGCCCGAAGCAAACTGGTTTTCAGGCGCCAGTCACTCGCCCTCGCTCCTTCTCCTGTTGGTAGAAGCAGTTCCGCCGGGCTCGGGGCCAAAAGCTGGACTTGATATGAAAGCACACGCCTGATCTAGGCAAAGTGCCACACAGTCAGAGACTCCACGTGGGCTAAGATACTGCCACATTACCCAGGCACACTGTGGCGTGACCGTGTGTTGTCCTAACCATCGTTTATTGATCGATACGGCCTTCAAACCCGTCTTCTTGTTTCCCTCCTAATAAATTTCGAGTTTCTTCTCACTACACCCACCGAGTTCTCCTTTTTGCCCCCTTCACAGATGCCGAGCTACCGGATTTTCCCGTGGAGCCATCGCATTTCGAGCACATGGCGTGCGAGCGAATTGTTAGCATGGCTTCCGAGTTGGACGTGGCCGAACACTCCGCGTCACGTCGGCTAGCGAACGAGTCATGGATGAGTCAGGCCGCGCGCGATGCCGATATCGAGTTGGATTCG
This sequence comes from Atriophallophorus winterbourni, assembly GCA_013407085.1. Classification (NCBI taxonomy): domain Eukaryota; kingdom Metazoa; phylum Platyhelminthes; class Trematoda; order Plagiorchiida; family Microphallidae; genus Atriophallophorus; species Atriophallophorus winterbourni. The sequence goes on from JACCGJ010001107.1 coordinate 9,607, forward strand.
GATCTAGAGCCGAGCGACAAGTGTGTTTCGATTGCATCGCATTTATTTTTTGTGTGTGACTCACGTCGCTCGCAAACGGTATCAAACTGTATGGTATGAAAGCACACACGCCGGATCCAGGCAAAGTGCCGCACTGTCAGGTTGCCCCGAGGCCTAGACCAATCGGGGTTGGCCGTATGTTTACGCATGCCGATCGATAAATCATTGAAATTCTTTTCCACACCACTTGATACTCCGCACACGAATCAGGTGTCCGTATTGTGCTTTTAGTGATATTGATCGGAAAAGCAATCGTTTTTTGGTGTGTGTGAGCGTGTCAGGCTCATTGGTAGACGACCACATTACGTTAGTGCTAATTGTGGATTGTGCATTTTCATCGTTGTTGTCATTTTATTCTCTCGTGTTAATCCTTTACTCCGAGAGCTTGCTTGTCTTGGCACCGAGTACATTACACATGCTATTTGACATCGATATTGAGCTGCACATGGAAAATATTCTGAAGTCTTGCTTCCGTTCGAAATATCTGTCTCGGCCTAGATAACCCAACCCGTGCGGCATCTTGCATGTCTGTGGATTATGATTTTTTATACAGACGTACGTTGAGAAGCTGGTTTGATTGATAAGCCATTGTGTAAAATCACCAGATTTAAGTGAAGTACGATACAGTCCAACTCCGCCAAGTACGGTCCCAAGCCCGTCTGAGAAAGGAGGAGGGTTGGGCTTGGGGCCAGCAACCCTATCCCGTAAAACCTACATTGCTACGGAAACGATGACAACAGATCCGTGGTTCGGTCATGTCTGCAGGATGGATCCCAGTTCGCATACGAAGGTAGCCATGCACTGGCATCCGCAAGGTAAACGAAAAAGGGGACGGCCCAAGGAAACTTGGCGCAGAACTTTGGAACGCGAACTACATTCACAAGGATTCACGGTGCAGACGGCAACGGAAGCAGCGACAGACCGGAACCACTGGCGTGAAGTTGTCTTCGCCTCATGTGCCACCCGGCACGTAGAGGGCTGAGCGAGAGATTCAGCTCAAGTGATAACACGCGGTGGAATACAAAACCTGACGCTCAAATTCACGCCACATTTACACATTTCGGAAGGTTTGCTAAACCCAGACCCTGCCAACTTACACAGATGTAAAAAGAGCAGCAAAAATAACGTTAAACTTGAATGCCACTGCTACAACGAACCACGGTGTTCAAACACAGATTCACATAGTGATTCTTGGTCAAGCACTCAAGGCGCTTATGGATGATTTACGCACTTACACGCCATTACCCGTTTCTGACTGTTTGCCGTCATCAGGTGGAGTCAGTAAGATTAAGTTCAGTGAGCATTGAGCAACACATTACTATGTTCATCCATCCACGAGTCACTATGTGATTCTGTGTCCGAACATCGTGCTTCGTTGTACGAACCCTATGCAACAGTTGCATTCAAGTATAGCCTTGTTTACCACTTATCCACTGTTTCAAGTCTCCCTGAACCTAATCTCACTGTCTCCACCTAATGACGGTAAACAGTCAGAAACCGGTATGGTATGGTATGAAAGCACAAGCCTGATCCAGGCAAAGTGCCGCACAGTCACAGACTGCACGTGGGCTAAGATAATGTCAGAAACCGGTAGTGGTGTGCAAGTGCGGGAGATGTGAACAACACATTACTATAGCAACAAAATTATTTGGGAAAATAACTGCGATGGCGTAGCATCCTGTCAAGTGGGTTAAATGTTTTCATCTGTAAGGCTTCGTGACAAGGAAACCGGAAACAAGCACAGGCACTGTGGGTCAGAAAAATAGCATGCAGTAGATCGAGAGACAGGGATAGTTCACTTAGAATGAAATGAATTACTGCAAGTTATTTCGATAACAGACTGAAAATAACCTCGTTCATTCAGAGCAAAAATCGATTGATGATGTGATGGGGCAGACCGTCAAAAAGCGTGCGGAACTCAGGCTAAGAAATCAGACTCAGACACAAACCGCCTAGAAATAACTGAAAGTTAAAATAACGTTTAGGAGAGCATCGCAAGACGATTCCAGGAGAATGAACAACCGTAGGGTAACTGATGGGGTATTTAAATCGGTGAAAATTCCGTCCAAATGAGTTCCGCTACGGCATTCGAAAAAACTGAATCATATATTCAATCAATCAGGACTAACAAGAAACATCGAGCAGGTCGAGCTAAAGGCGCCCATGACAATCTAAAATCGGATGTACAGAGTTCTTTGCCACGAATGAAGCCATTTTTTCGCATTCTTAGTTTTCACATATAGATACTCTATCGGGTTCACTCTACTTAAGTCGGAAGTGTAGAATACGATAGATAGTGTCGCATCGTTTACCACTCAGATTAGTGAAACACAAGTTAAACAGTAATCTATTGATGACAAACCAAACTCGACATGGTTGACACGGTGCTATTGGTATGGATGACGAACGATCCTGTGTAGTAAAATAAGTATACGTAACACCTCATGTGAAATCCAGTCCCATTTCACAGCACCAAAGAAAACGAGAATCAGTGTAAGTATCATTAAGGCGAATAATCACAACTCGACTACATTCCAAAATACGGTACACAAACCTGTACGAAAGTGCACATCACACGGAATATGGTTGCTAGTGCCAAGGAACATGACTAGAAAGGTGGGAACAGCGAGCAAAAATCAAAGCTGTACAAATCATCATTAGTCAGAGAGCCGAGAGGAAGACTGGAAAATACTCGGGAATGCTAACGATTCACCACATAGAGCGCGAATCGCTTATATGTACACAAACAAGGTTTGAAAACAAACAGAGTACGGATGAACAAAAAAGGGTAGGGGTAAGAAGGCTGGGAAAGAAAATGCACAACTCTGAATCGAAGCCACCGACTAATCGGAGATTGGAGATCGGTGATGAGCAGCCGAGATCAATGAAGGTCTGAGGATCAGCAACGAAATAAACATAGTGAAACCGAGAGGGCAATTAAATGAAAAATAGTAATCGAGAAATAAGAAGTCAAAATGGAAGAGTACGATTAATGTGTGGTCAATAATTCGGATGATTGATTGACAACATCAGCAGCAGCCACAGCCACAGCAGCTTCTGATGCAACGCAGTTTCTTCTGTGATAGTAAAAAGAAGCACCCCATCGATAGCGCTTACCACAAGTACGGCATAGATACTTGCCTTCTGGAAGATGTTTGCCATCTACGTGTTGCTTGAGTGAAAGCTTTGAGTTAAATTCTTTTCCACAAATAGAACACGTGAAAATCCCGTTACAACCTTGTACTCTAGCGATTGATGAACCTCGGGATGAAGAAAGGTCCTCGGGTTTCGCAATCTCGTTCTCAAGTTTTTCGGGTATGCACGGTTGACTTGAAGAGGTCAATGGTTGCTCAGATGACACTCCCAAAGGACGAGGAACCAAGGATTCAAACAATGAGGATGCAGACAAAACACCAGGGCAGGTAATTGCATGTTGGAAATAAGTTTGGAAATCAGGAAACACTTCACTGCATATGCAAGTTAGTGGAATCGCACTCAGAGAACCATTCGTCGCCCAGGCAGCGGGATTATTTGTCCCATTCACGCAGGATGGTAGCAGTGAGGGATTGGAAAAGTTGAAAAACTGATCAATAGCATTTTGGGCGCCCACAAGCGATTCGTTGGAGGTGATCGCGCTTTCGGATTTGACGCATTGCTCCACTGAATCCGGCATTTTGTGATTCGCTCCAAAGTGACTAGGTCGATGCTTGCATTTCTGTTTATGATGGTAATACACCGGAGGCCATCGATACAAGTTACCACACCAGCGACATTTATATCTTGGGGGATAGTGTAAATGCATGTGTTGTTCCAATAAGGATTTACTTTTAAACCCCTTGAAACATTTTGGGCAGCCAAACGGTTTATCGCTAGAGGGACCCGCAACCGGGGAGACCGAGGGATGGTGGTAAGAATCGTAGGTCTCCATAGCCGTGTCGGAATTGGAGTCATTGTTCGGGGTAGGTGGGGAACGTTTAATCTTCTTCCGTGGTGTAGAACACAGATCTTGCAAGTCAGTAGCGGCCACAGAACAGTCAGTATAGTGCAGCAAAAACTCGGCAAGCCTGACATACGAAGCGCCACAAGTGCACGAATAACTGCCAGTGGCAGTATGTGTGGCCTCAATGTGGCAACGAAGGTCTTCCGTGGAACAGGCGACAAATTGACATTCTGGACACACTTTTCTCACAGGAGCATCATTTTGTGAACCGTTACAGTTGAACAAGCTGTCGGAATAAAGATGAAAGCGGGGACAACTAACCTTGCTGTACAATGACATGAAGCAGCATTTTTCAAAAGTGCTGATAAAAAATCGCTATCGGAGACCGAATCAAACGACGATTTGGTTTTCGCTTCACAAAACTTTTGATAGACATCAGAGTCGATATCCAATAGCATGATGAACAATTCAGATAAATTCGGATAAAATAGTTTCAAAATACATGCACTAGAAATATGGCTGAAATGAGAGATAATATATAATAATATATAAAGAGCACGGAACTTTCAAATATACAAGAAACGTCATGTTATGGAGTTAAAATTGGTTATTTAAAAATAAATGTTTTTGAAAAACAATTGAACAAAACAAGGAACCACAAATGAAAATCAGATTACAATGGATCGGCAAATCACATGAATTACCGACAAATCCACAGGAAGCCTAGAATGGTAGATTTTGAATTACTTTGGATTGCAAATTAATCCTTATCAGCATCTAATGCGTGAAGAGTCCTAAAAGCACATGCAGTCACATGGCCACATCTAGAGCGCGAATTGATTAGCAGCAGAAAAACATATGGTCTACAGCTGATACGGCAGAATGTATAACGAATGAATATTTCGGCACTCAGCATTTAACTTAACAGTATTTACCTGAATGTGAGAGGAGTGGCATAGGAATAAAGTAGGCGTCATGCTTGATGGGTGAACAATTCCTAAAACCTTATTTCTCGCCACGTTCATTCATGAAATCGTGATCGGACAAACTTCCTACCTAGTAGACTGGGCATTTTTATTTAGACATTGTTAGTTGTTTGTATGTACGAAAGCACGAGCAAAGTGACGCAAAGTGACGCACAGTCCATCAATCTGTCAAAAAATGAGTTATCAAGCTCGGGGCATAACAGAACCGTACATGGAGACACTATTTTTGCTTCCAACAAACAGTTACAAGTAGATTTTTTAACATCTTATTACAGTCATTTGTAAGGTATTCATTGCGAAACTACAAAAAATTGTCTTATATCGTTCGCCGGGAACACACAGTGGATACGACTTCGATTTCCGATCAGATGGTCTTGGTTCGAATCCTGCCAGCATGCTTAACCTAGATCCCCACAACACCCATACGTAAAATGGGTACCGTCAATAAAAAAAATTCTATGAAATCAAAACGCTCATTTGCATGCATTTCCATCACACCCCACGACGGGTTTCGTGCTATTTGCAATGATGCAGGCAGGGACAGTAAGATCAGGATCCACATGCGCTTTAAAAAGTGGAATGGTAAACAAGAGCGCTTGCATGCCACTGTTGGATAAGGCTGATACGACCAACCCCTTCAATCACATGTGTCCAAACACATGTATAATGGGGTTAAACACATGACCATGAACCAAAATGCTAATTTGCATGCATTTCCATCGCACGCACCCCACGACCGGTGTCGTGCTGTTCGCAATCAACAGGTAGGGATTTTACGACCAGGATCAGTTAGAAAAGCTTTTGGGTAACGTTTCATTTCTGGCGTTGAAGCATCGCCTGGTCGAGTGAAGGTTAGGATAGGGAACATGACCAAGTATTATTCCACTAATCACCTCGACTTAATCTCACTGTTACTCAGCATTTTGTAAGCACAGGGCGTAAAATCACGTAGACAAGATCAGGATAAGTGTTCCATTTGCCTAACGCGCATTAACGTCAAACTGATAAAACAGAACAGTGTCAAGGTGGGTGGAAATTCTAGATATGTTAAGGTGCATAAGTAATGTGTACAAGGTTAATTTTGGTAAAAAATAGAACTAAAAGTTAAATATAAGATAAATGTTAGCAAACGTACGTTTGCGCATGTGCTGAGGACCATCAACCTTATTTACTGCTGTTCGACCTGCCTTGGAAATTTCGACCGCCTCCTCATGTAGACAATTGTTATACGGTGTGGTACTACGGCTAAACACTTAACACGGCCTAAAACAAATCTGTGGCCCACATCAAATAGTGCTTCACCAATGCTGAATCACGAATTATGGACTGATAATCACTGTCTTTTGATAAGCTTTTTCGTGGTCTTCGATTCTGGTATGAAGTTCCCTGGGAGCCTGACCTGTGTAACCCGAAAAGAATTCCGAAATTTGATTCTGTAGATGCTATTGGTGACGGTCGATAAGAGTAGCTTACACTTGAGGTCCAACAAGCCGAAGGTCCAATAGAAATAGTTTGGAGGACAGCTGCAACAGCCAAGCACCGTTCAGTAAGTAGAATCACATCATATCGCTTTGCGCTAAAGAAACCAGATATAAGCACTAGTCACATGAGTCAAAATAGCAGGATGAGTATTAAAAATAGAATAGATACAAGGAGCGCTTGTATGCCACTGTTGGATAAGGCTGGTACGACCAACCTGTTCAAAGCATGTGTCCAAACACATGTTAAATGGGGTTAAACCCATAACCATGAAACAAAATATTCATTTGCATTCTTCCACTGTTTCAAGCGCATGCGGATCCTGATCTTACTGTCTCTACCTGATGAGTGCAAACAGCACGAAACCGGTCGTGGGTTGTGAATGACGGAAAAGCATGCAAATGAATAGAATAGATACAAGTTGATAAACAAACACAAAGATCCGCGAAATTAAAACGATGATTAAAGATAGGTAGAGATGTTTCGCACATAAACAAATTTCCGGTTTGAGTCTGGTATTAATTATGAGAAATTTCCAATATGATGACGAACAAGATCTTATTACTGAAGTTAAGAAACTGTCATTTTCAGGTCATTAAATAAAGCCAAGAAATCAGAATGCATGCCAGGAATGTCACTGAGCAACTGAAGTCACGAAATAGGTAATTATTAGCGTGACACGCTGCCCAGCGAATGCAAATCGCAACTACCAGATTTACTTACGGGTTTTTCAAAGTGAGGGCGAAAATTAACTTGCTTTCATTTAACCATGAAAATAACGACAATAACATAAAAGCACTGATGTACTATTAAAGCGAAACAGTGGCTTAACTATGTGCTGTTAAATTTTAGACTCAGTCTTATTCGCTTCGGGATTATAATAAATAACTAGGCCATTATAATTTTTCGAACAGATTATGCAAGACTCATTTATAGCTAAAATAGATAACACGGTCTTAAACACAGTCTCAAATGCACACAAGCTTATGCATTAAGTTTCTGTCCTCCCATTGACTTAATTGAAGTATCATGCTTCTTTGTTTGGTATCGTGCTAAATTTATATGCCACCAGTAGTGAGCCGCATGTGGAAACACACTGAAGTCTCACTATCATTTCTATTTTCATTTTTCCTACAGATGAAGAAGGACAAAACTTTATTCTAGAATTTACGAAATGTTGAAAAACAACTACTTTCTGTACGAATTACACAAAAATGTTCGTGAAAAGTGTACACATGATACGACAGATAAAGTTGACCGTAATTGTTTAATAAGCAGATCATTTTGACAAAATTATCTTGATGCAAATGAGATGGATGACTTCTAACACGGAGACATTCTGGAAGGCAGTGCAATGTGTTTTGATCGAGTCTTCGAGGAAGCTCGAGTTTTAAGGTGATCGTCACGTAGCTGTTGAGTTTATTACCGAGGATGGTATTTATGAGTCAACCGCGAGAGGGAAAATGTTGACTCGAGATTTTTCAAGGAACAAAACTACGCGTGAAACGATTCTGACACAACATTTGAGCAATACAAAGTTGTTCGAAAGTTTTTTGAACATAGCTGCTGAATAGTACAAAATACGAGGTGAACGACAGAAGAATATGAAGTGAAAAATTAGCTAAGATAAACCCCGAGAGAACGAAGACAAAAAGCGTAGAAAGAAAGCCTACGAACTCTAGTAAATGAGACAGATTAGCACAGGAACTTCACACGATGTGCTGAATATCAGTATAACACAGTTTCCCAAATCTGAGAAATATAATCTAATGACCACACCATACGGATGTGTAATCGTTCAGTACTTTGTGCTGTGCGGCTAACACGGTGGTGAATTGATTGGTCAGAGATAGTACGCTGCATGCTGAAAGAGGCTGGAGTCTCACTATCATTTCTTTTTCTTTTCTCGTATTTGTCTAGGCAGTCTCTGACTGTGTGGCACTTTGCCTGGATCAGGCTTGTGCTTTCGTACCATTTCATGCCATTTGTCTAGGCCGGGCAACCCGACAGTACCTTAGCCCACGTGTAGTCTCTGACTGTGCGGCACTTTGCCTCGTCCAGGTTTGTGGTTTCATACCATCATACGTAAAAGATCACTCGATGTGTTGATTACGAATAGGCCACCTTCCTTGAACACAAAGTTGATAAGGCGTTCGACACATGCTTTAATTTTTGAATCACGAGAAGGATATAAGCTAAACGGTCATTAATATTTGTGCTTGTCATTCATTTGACCTTATTCAGCCACCATATTTCGCTGTCTAGTCGTAAGAATATTTTGGATTCATTCATTACGCATTTACATTATTGGTAAATTGATTTGCCACCGGTAATGAGCTGCATGCGAAAATACGCTGGAATCTAACTGCTATTTTCCTTCCAATATATGTCTAGGCCTTGACAATCTAACAGTATCTTAACCCACGTGCATTCGTTGACTGTGTGGCATTTTGTCTGGATCAGACTTGTGCTTTTATACAGACATACATACACTGTGCTCCGAACCAAAAGTATTTGACACCGCTGGCGAAGAATTTTAATTGAACGTGAAATCCAGTGGGACCTAAGTGTTGATTTTGTGGACCCATAATCAGGTAATGCGACATCCACATAATACCGCTATCGGTATGTATGTATGTATGACATCACATGCCTGATTCAGGCAGTGTCGCGCCATCATATACTGCACGTAGACTAAGATACTGTCAGGTTGACCAGGCCTAGACAGATTGTTGTTATGTATGAAATCACAAACATGAATCGAGGGAGTGCCGCATAGCAACATACTGTGGGCTAAGAAACTGCCGTATTGCCAAGGCTTAGGCAGATATAAGAATTTAAAATGTTTCTCGAACTGCATGCCGAGAGCATTATTTACCGCTATCCGATGCTAATTCGAATGCTGAGTACCAGAGAACTTCAACGAAATCCCACATCGTACAAGAGCGTGAACAGAATCTATACAGTTATTTACAAAAAGCGCGACAGTCGTAAATGCCACCTCCCATTGAAGCATTGAGGGCAATATGGTTGATTTTGGCCGAAAATTGACTTCCATTCGATAAGCACCAAGTTGCACATGGGCACCTTTATGGCAAAAGGAATTACTGCTAATGAATAATCGAAGTTATGCATAAAACCGTTCGCCATTATATATGCACTGGCCTCAAGATCAGACATGACACTTAATTGTGATTCATACACAAGCGGTAGTATATGGAATGCATATCTTACGCAAAGACAAAAATATCAAAGGTTTTTCGCACGTCGCAAAAGAGCGCACAAATTGTGGTAAAAGGTGATCTCCACATCGTCGGGACATAGGTTGCTACAATAAGCAAACATCTTTTATGAGACGATTTTTAGTTGCTAGTCTAACAGCACATCCTGGTATGAGTATATATGCATGAAATCACAATAAAAACGAGTGAGGTTTTTCGAGCAAAGCCTCTGGATAAAGAGCGTGACTCAAAAGGCCGCGGGTTGGGATGGTACCGTGCTCATCCGACCTATATATATTGACCTGTCTCGTATAAGTGGCTCTAGTGTTGCCCGGAGGGCAAGACCCATTATAGCTCGATGGGCTATGGTGGTAGACAAACCATCAAAATACTTTCAGGTTCAGTCTAAGCGCGACGGATAATTGAAACATTTAAGTATTAAACCAGCGAGAAAGATTGTGTTAAACCGAAAGGCTCAGTAGCACAATACATGAAGAAAATTATACCCAGAATAGTCAACATAACTTGACAATGGAGCTACAGTGCTACATTAAACAAAAATGATCATGAGTACAAAAGCACTCTATAACCCAAGAAAAATGCTAGCGACTGACACACAAAAAATTTATTGCCGTAATGTACACGAAACAATTCAATGATGCTAACAATTTAGTTCTAAATCTTTGATAATCGAGAACAAGTTGATGAATAAACCTCAGGCTACAAGGAAAAATGACGACTAAGCTGATAACCTTCATGGGAACTGTTAGTGTTCATGTTTTGAATCATGACTTCTACCCAGATTTGTTGTTACCGACAAAAAGAAAGGGCATATAGATTGAATAACTAGTGTATCTCGATTATTAAGCCAACCGAGGAGAAACGCCAATTGATGTTGGAAACTATAAAATAACGATTCTTTGCCAAAACCGCAGCGTCGAACAATCGTGTACAGAATTGGGAAAACAAAGGTACCGTAGACAACATGGGAAACATCAGTGTTGTAAAGTAACAACAAACTTTTCCTTACTTAATACATACGCAACTGGTAAATCACAATACTGGAGTCAAAGTACAACACATTCATAGATTGCACGTTGGTTGAAATGGGATCAGGATTTCCGTACCTCAATAAATGCAAGGGGAAAACGCAGTGAAACTACAGAGTGTCTTAGCATGGAGCTCATACTGGTGGTAAGTCAGTGTCACCTGTGAGGTAACTGAACTGAACTAAAGTATTTTAAGATTGCACATCAGCGGCAAGAAAATGCTTAGTGTCACGGTTTAGAACGGATGGTGGAAATATGCGCTTCGACCCGATCAATGACGATGTAATGTGACGCAGAATTCAAACCCGATATTTCAGGAAAAATTATCGAAAAAGGACCGAAACATTGACCTACCCGGGATGTCTACTGCAATGTATGACAAGAAGCTTTTCTCGTCATTCTAGTTGAAAACATAAAAGATTAAGCTTACTGATCACTGTAAGACTGCCTTTTAACACAGCTTTCACACTAACACCAGTAACTAGCAAATGCGATATAGGATCACAGAGACTCAATCTTGGAAGAGTGGCCGCATCGATTTTAAAAAAAGTTACTTGTTAGGATATTTAGCTGGCTATTCCAGTTAATTAGCATCAGGTTAATATTCGACGCGAACAACTTCATCACCCGACGTACTCCATGAAAGCAAACATGTCTACTTCATGCTCAGTTAATTTGTAAAACTATTTGAACAATCAAAGACAATAGCAATTGAATAAAAAATTAAACATTCAGTTAATCAAAGAATTAGGTAAATTAAAAGATGCTGGCTTTTGTATGACCTAGAAAATTTCTTTTCATTTCTTCTTCTTCTTCTTCTTCTGAATAGACGGCAGGAGGACTACAGTCCGTGAAAGCCGCTTCACCTCCCGGGTCTCTGCTATCTCAGCGTAGATTTCTCACGAGGAGTTACTGAGCTGAAAGAGTAGGCGAATCGCGCAGGATAGCGAGAAGTTCACCGTCCAATATGCGTTTAAACTGCTCTTCGGTGACTGCTCCAATTGCATCAGCGGAGAGTGCATTCCAAATATTGACCACTCTGGTCGACAGAGTAAACGATGGCTTCAGGTGTTCCGTTCGGCGCTTCTGCAACTTCAGCGAATGACTTCTAGTTCTGGAGTCCGTGGATACCGAAAAGCATTGTTGAAGTTCCGTTCCGTAATATCCAAGCAGGATTCTCCGCGTGACCAGCAAATCATATCGCATTCTTCGATATTCCAGTGGGAAAAGTTTGAGTTCCCGCAATCGGTCGTCATAGGGAATACGAAACATACCCCTCACGCACTTGGTAGCCCTCCTTTGGACTTTCTCCAGACGATCCTTCTCCCCCTTGGTTAACGGATAGTTCACGGGAAGCCCAAATTCTAATATTGGTCTGACGTGAGAGCTATACAGAACTTGAAAAACTTTGGGATTTATCTCTAAGAAGGATCGTCTCAATGCCCACCACATGCGGCTGGCGGAACCGACCTTTCTCGCAGTATCCTCCGCAGTCTTGAGGGATGAAGTTACCATCACCCCCAAATCTCGCTCTACATCAACTATCCTGAGACCATGGCCCTCCAACTGATATGCATGTCGCATGTTGTTGCTCCCGATGTGCATGATAGCACACTTCTTTTCATTAATCGGGAGCATCCATCTGTCAGTCCAACTCCGAAGTGCATTCAAATCATCTTGCAAGTGGGAAGCGTCAGCGGCCGTCGTGACAGAAGCCCACACCTTCAGATCATCTGCAATCAGTTCAGTTCAGTTCAGTTAGCACAGGACGATATGTGGCAGTCGCCAATCGAGCGTCCAGAATACTTCCGGTGGTAAGCCAAAAGAGCGTCCACCACTTCGAATAGTAGGTTCAATATTCTTCTGGTATGACTTTGGCTGGAATGCAACAGAAAAACTCCCTCACCCAACAGATGAGGAGAGGCATTAGTGCGTTCCAACGACAATTTGAAGAACAACTATAAAATTAGGGATAAAAATTTGGAAACACAGAGCGCCAGATCGAGTCTAGTCTATCTTTGAAGCACGTTACTGAAGTAGAACAAACTACCTCTTCGGGCAGACTGTTCCAATGATTCACTACCCTTTCGCTAAAGAAGTGCTTACGTGCATTAGACCTAACATGTTGTTTTGCCAGTTTCAGTGAATGGCCTCGAGTACCTACCACTGGCGCAAGAGCATACATATCAGCCGGATCAATAGAACTAAAGCCTCTAACGATTCTAAAGGTCTCGATCAGATCCCCACGTAGTCGCCTTCTTTTTAGCGAGAAGAGATCTAGACTCAACAGTCGTTGTTCATATGACTTCCCAGATTGCCCTTTAATCATACGAGTAGCTAGGCGCTGAACACCTTCAAGCGTGGCAATGTCCTTTCCAAGTAAGGAGACCAAGCTTGAACGCAGTACTCGAGATGAGGTTTCACTATTGCTTTATACAATGGGATGAAAACCTCCGGGGACATGCAGGATAAAACTGATCGGAGGCGAAAGAGCTGGTTCCTAGCGCGTTGTGCAGCAGCTGCACATTGATCAGCCCATCTAAAGTCCGCTGAAACCGCAATACCTAAGTCCCGGACTTTTGATACCCCAGTTATCTCCAGTATGTTATCAGGTCCAGCAACCTGCAGCTTCGTTGCAGCTTTGGACAGAAGATAGCTTTTGGAGAAGTTGATTGGTAGATCCCACGTGGAAGACCACTTGATGAACTTTTCTATATCCTCAAAAAGATCCTGTTCGTTCAGCGATCCGATAAACTTGACATCGTCTGCAAACATATAGCAGGGACACTTAAGCGAGGATGCCAAATCATCGATGAAGATAAGAAATAGTAGTGGGCCTAGTACTGAACCCTGCGGGACTCCACTAACAACTCCTGCTTTCGCGGAATACATATTGCCTATGCGAACGCGAAAATACCGATTGCTCAAGAAATTTGTGATCCAGTTCTTTAGAGGGCCATCGATACCTATTTGTCCAATCTTCATTGCAAGCACCCTGTGGTTTACCGAGTCAAAGGCTTTACAGAAGTCCAAGTAGAGAACTTCGACCTGGTGGCCTTTATCTAGCCTCCTAGTGACCTCATTTAGAAAACATAATAGGTTCGTTAGACAAGACTTCCCTTTTAGAAAACCATGCTGAGCAGAGTTTAGTAACGAACCAGAGACAAGGTGGCGACAGATCCTGTCCCTAATAAGTCTCTCTAGGTTTTTGCAAAGGATACTAGTAAGGCTTACAGGTCTGTAGTTGCAAACTGAAGATCGACTGCCACCCTTATGTATAGGAATCACATCAGCCTGCTTCCATGCACTAGGAATATATCCATACCTTAAGGATGCGTTAAAGAGGCGACCCACCGGTTGTGCTAATACAGGCGCCAGGTTCTTAATAAATTGAGGGTGAATACCATCCGGGCCCGCAGATTTATGTGGATTGGTTGCTTCAAGTGCAAGCCTGACCTCATTATCAGTGAAAATTATTTCATCTAGGGTAGGAACGCTATCTGACCTTATGTCCACGGGCATATTCGAGAGATCAGTTTGGCGATCAGGCCTCTGAACAGCTCGAAAATGTTCGAGAAAAGCCGAAGCCTTTTCAGAATCTGAATCTAGTTGGGATCCATTGTCCAGTTGAAGGTTGCCTATGCAATCGCGAGGTTTGCCTTTGGATTGTGCATAGCTATAGAAACGCTTTGGGCACTGTCTTATATTACATGCCAGTCGTGCCTCAAAATCACGTTTTGCCTTACGTTGGCTTCCCACAGCCTTATTTCTAAGTAGTTTATACCTTGTCCAGGCCCATTGTGTCTGAGAAGCTTTGTAAGTTTTCCAGGCACGGTCCCGGATTTTAATACGACGGAGCGAATCTGTCTTGCAGTGTGGACAGACAATGGTGAATAAGCTGCCAGTTTGCTGCCATATCATCACCAGAAGATTGTGACAAGATCTGATCTGCTTCTTCTAAGACAACACTCCAGTCTACCCTATTGAAGTTGCGCTTTAGTTCCGGAGGCGGTTTGTCATACCTGAGAAGTAGCTGGAAGCTAATCATGATGTGATCACTTTTCCCTAGTGGGGAAAGATATTGCACCTGTCGAACCATTTGCTCATTCGAAGATATAACAAGATCCAGGACCGAAGGTTCACAGCCATGTCGAAACCTTGTAGGCTCAGTTACATGTTGGCTCATAGCATGTCTGTGGGTCCATTCTATGAAGTCCTCAGACATCTTATCAGCTTGGCAGCTCTGGTTAGGCCAAGATATGTGTGGTAGATTAAAGTCACCCACCATAAGAACCTGAGACCCAAGCGCACGTAGTGAACTCAAATTCTCAAGCAAGTTATACATATCCTGTACTCCTGAATTGGGACTCAAATAAACGCACGCTATTACCGTAGATTGCTTATAGGAGTGAATGAGACAGGAGCTAAGTTGCACATTGTGCATGCCAAGCCTAACGTTTAACTCTGAGGTACGGAGGCCTGACCTGAGAAGAATAGCGACACCGCCACCTTGTACTGCACCCGGTCTATCACACCTGATCACGGAATAGCTGTTACCAACTATATCAGGAATGTCATCAGATGCAGAGAGCCGGGTTTCTGTCAGTGCAATTACATGCGGTCCTAACTCATGTGCAAGGATGGAGAGTTCAGACCATTTGTTTCGGATGCTACATGCATTCCCGAGTAGCACTGTGGCGGCAGTGTCACGTAATCTATTCCCAATTAGTCTTGTGTGATTCTCGGGCGGAGTACCCGAGAAGTCAGCACGTTTTTTAGCGTACTGCTTGCGATAGCCGAGTCACCTGGTGCGGCCTGAACACCAGCTGTACACTGCAGGTTGCTAACCACGAGCTGTGGAATTTCAGGGATAATAATACGACCACAGACTCCATCCTCGTACGCTTCCAAGAATTCTTCATCTAATGAAGCCCCATCCTTTTCGGATGAACGGCGCCCTTGATTGGACGTTACTTCGGAAAGAGAATCCATTAGCTTTGTACAACCTCGCTTGTCGTTATTAGAGGTCTTAACAATCTGATCCCTCGTATTTGAGGCGGAAGAGGATTGTCTTATCCAGGAGGGAGGGTTGTCCGGCTTAACCTGCAGTTTTTCTAAAGTTGCTTCGGCGATGTGGTCAGCCTTAGATAGTAAAGCGTCCCGATCCGCCTGGTATTTGAATTCTACCAGGATTGGCCTGGGGCGACTATCCAACTTCCATTTTCCAAGACGGTGAATTCGCATTGTAGGAGTGGAAGGCCTCAGACCTACCATGCGGATAAGATCGCTGATACATCTGCGATCTAAATCTTTTCGAGACCTCGATTCCTTAATGAATGGCTCTGCTCGATTAAAAACCAGTACATTTCGTGTTCTAGTTTTTGGAGCAGGGGTGCCACGCAATGTATCGAATTTCTTGCGCAATTCATTTAATTCCTGGATAATGTGATCCAGTGCGGGTGATTCGGCAACAATTTCATGTTGCTTCCGTTGGGTAGTAGCTTTATTCGCCTTCCTACGCCTCTTCGGAATCTCTGCTACAGTAACCACCCTGCTATTAGAAGCTCGCATTTGAGAACGAGATATCTGGCCATTTATGACTGCGTCCTGTGTGGATGCAGTTTTTTCGGCGTTCTTGGTAGCACGCTTTTTAGATTTGACCACCTTAGAAGAGGTAGCCTGCTTGATAGGACGTCGTAGCTGGCTAGATTTGTTAGCTACGTCAGTGCCAGCCATTTTATCAGAACTCACACTAGCCCTCACAACAGATGCAAACGTTGGGGCAGGTATAGAATCTGACGAGCAAGGCAACGTCCGACTATTCCTTGGCTCTAAACAAGCGGCGTCTGTGGCAGCCTGATGACAGCCGCTACAGTACCACTGCAACCAGCGGTACTTCGCATAAATCCCATAGTGAGATTTATGTATACCTGAACAACTAGGATGAGCCCAAAGCTTGCATGCTGTGCACTTAATTCCTTTTGCTACTATTTTGCCACATTTGACATTGAGGCATGAATTTCTAGTACTCATATCTGACAGATAATATGATGAGTAATGAAACGTTACCAAAAATACAAGCTGATTTTATCGCTAGCGTAATTAGTCAGCAAAATATGGAGAATATACACTCAAATCTCAGTACTATGCCACCCGTTGGGACCGAGCAAGAGTGGCATAGTAGGGAGAGTGGCATAGTAACGAGGTTTTGTAAAAACGGCTTTATTTTCTCAAGTCCATCATTTATTTGTTCAATCGATAAGTCCAAAGCTCTCAGAAATCGTCGGCTGACGCATCTTCTTTCGTCGGATCTCGTTCATCTCGTTGTCTAGCCGATCACATGCTTGCATCAGTCTCGTTCAGTTTGAAGACTCCATCTGCAGAGAACTGCCTGAGTAAGGGCCTGGAGAACCTGCTGCTGCCAATCAATAAGGGATTGGAAATCCATCGCTCCAGCTTCGTGCCGCACTGTCTTGAACGTGACGCCATTGCGCTTATTGAAGCTGTCTAACCAACGGTCGCTCATCAGGAAGTTTGGGATGTGCATCAGCTCGGCCAGTTTTATCGCTTTCTCCTTGATCAGATCGCCGCTGACAGGCATATTCAGTCCTTTTGCTTGCTTCAGCCACATCAGCACTCCCTACTCAAACTTCGGGTCGTGAAGCTGCGTCAGCTCCATGCGCTTCGATGGAACTCCAGCTTTGATTGCAGCTTCAATTGCATCCTTCTTGCTGAGAATGCCCTTCACGGTGGTTCTCTTAACTTCGACGCCCCATTTCTTGCTAATATCCCTCGCCAAATTGGACTGATTTGGCTCCTTCTTCGCAGTATCGATGATCTCGAACTTCTCCTTCAGCGTAAAGTCAGTTCCCTTGCGTTCCTGAGTTAACATTATGGGCTGAATAGTTTGAAAAATAACGATGTCATTGTTGTGAGTGTCTGTTTCTGCGCGCGCTTTCGTGGGTCTAGCTATCGATACTTAAAGCAAGAGTAGGAAAGAGGCTTGTCGTTGTGCTGAGATGATTGGCTTGTTGTAGCTGGCGTCAGGGAGAAACTTCGCGTGTTTGACCTTGAAACCGGCTGACTATATGCGTAAAATGCGCAAAAACGCACATTTAAAAAGTCACAGAATAGTGGCATAGTAACGAGAGTAGGGAGTGGCATAGTAAATTTATTTTGTATTGAATTTTTTCGGGACCGAGCAAAAGTGGCATAGTAGCGAGAGTGGCATAGTAACGAGGTGGCATAGTACCGAGATTTGAGTGTAGTAAAATAGTGATTCTATTTTACTGCAAGTTCAAGGAATAGTGAAAATTCGTAATATTTTATCGGAGCGTGGGAAAACTACCAAATTGAACGTACCGCGTACAATGAGAAATGAATTTAAAACCCACATTTTCAGTTTAGTACAGTTCAGTTTGCACAGGACAGTATGTGGCTGACAAGCCAATCGAGCGTCCAGAATTTCTTTCGGTGAAGAGCTGCAAAGAAGCGCCCACCACTGCCAAAGGGTCAATCCTTTTTCTCCGTGTGGAACCTCTGATGGTCGTAGGACTAGGAGAATCTAGTTGGAGGAGCACCGCGCTATAATCGATGCACTGCCAAAAGGTAATTTTCTTTCTTCTCTGTTCGCAATCTCTGATGATCGCGGTGCCAGGCGCTGTAGTAGTAGGATAGTAGTAGGACAGCAACGCGCAATATCGATGCTGGAAAAAAGAAAAGGCAGTTTCTCCTCACCAGCACGGTGAGAGGTCAGCTGATGGAGAATCAAGAATAAGAAGATGCTCTAAAATTGCTACAGTGAATAGCGAGCAAAATGGAGGACAACCTAAGCATGGTAATCATGGGATGTAATCAGAGAATAACTTACCCCAGTCACGGTCTAAACCCTGCTTGAAAGTTGAGACGGAACTACAGGAGATAAGTTCTTCAGGGAGCTTGTTCCAGAAGTTGACCACCCTGAAGCTGAAAAAGTTTTTCCTAGAATCTAGTCGACATCGTTCCTTGGCGAGCTTGAGTGCGTGTCCGCGAGTGCCCAGCTTAGGACTTAAGGTAAAGATGTCATCTGGATTAACGCCGCTTAAGCCCTTTAAGATCTTAAAGGTTTCAATCAAATCACCTCTCAAACGACGACGCTTAAGAGAGAAAAGACCCAGAGCCCAAAGGCGATCAGCATAACTTTTCCCACGCTGACCCTCAATCATGCGTGTTGCTAGTCGCTGGACGCTTTCAAGTCGAATGATATCCTTCTGGTAGTGAGGACACCACGCCTGGACACAATATTCCAAATGCGGCCTGACTAACGCCTTGTAAAGTGGCAGGAACACGTCGGGACTTCTGCTGGAAAGCACCGACTTCAACCGAAAGAGCACATTGCGTGCACGTTGCGCTGCAACAGCGCATTGGTCCTCCCATTTGAAGTCAGCTCTAACTAGAACACCCAAGTCCTTAACCCGCTGTGTGGCATCAACGCTAATAGGAGTACCTGACACCTGGACTGTGATCTTGTCGACCAGAGCAGACAAGAGTTGGCACTTATTGAGGTTCAGTGGGAGGTCCCAAGTATGGACCAGTCAATGACCGCTCGAGGTCGTGCAACAGAGTATCTTCATTCGTTAAACCAATGAACTTCACGTCATCCGCAAAAATGAAGCACGGGCACTCCAAGATAGGCGACAAGTCATCGATAAAAATCAGAAAGAGCAGCGGACCTAGCACAGACCCCTGAGGCACCCCACTTATCACCTCCGTTTGGATCGACAACGTAGATCCTACTCGTACTCTAAAGGTCCTACCTGTCATGAATGATTTTATCCAAGCAAGTAAACTACCCCGTATGCCTTTTGCTGCCAGCTTAGTTTCTAAAAATCTGTGGCTGACGGAATCGAAAGCCTTGCTAAAATCTAGGTAGAGCGCTTCGACCGGCTTCCCTTCATCCAACCTTTTCGTAGCAATATTGAGGAAACTCAAGAGGTTAGTCAAACAAGACCTCCCTTTCAGGAATCCATGTTGAGCTACACTAAGTAGAGAATGCTGGCAGAGATGCTGGCAGATTTTGTCGCGTATAAGTCTTTCCAATACTTTCGAGACGATGCTGGTCAGGCTGACTGGTCTATAGTTACCAAGAATCGACCTGCAACCACCTTTGTGTATTGGTACCACTATGGCTTCTTTCCACTCACGAGGAACCATTGCCGAGTGCAAACATGAATTGAAGAGCTCACATAGTGGTTCTGCAAGCAATGGAACGAGATTTCTCAGCATAATTGAGTGGATGTGATCCGAACCCTCAGCCTAGTTAGCACGAACATGAATAAGAGCTCCATACACCTCCGCCTCATTAAAGGACAAATCATCTAGTGCAGGGACACCAGATGGAAAGTTGAGCAACTCAGGCGGTGTGAGTAAAGAATTATCCCTACGCTGAACGCTACTGAAAAACTTCGAGAAGGCTGCCGCCTTAGCTAGGTCACTAGTAGCTACTTGTCCATCCTCCAGTTTTAAGTCACCGATGTTTACCCTAGTTTTTCCTTTAGATTGCGCGTAACTGTAAAACCTTTTCGGGTTGGAATTAGCATCCCTGGCTAAGGATAACTCGAACTTCTGTTTGAGCACACGCTGCATTTTGACACGAGCGTTTCGGGCGGTTCTGTTACGGACCCACGAACCAGAGGTGAGCGATAGCATATATTGCCTCCATTAGCGATCACGTTTACGAATAGAACGACGAACGCTGGGAGACCACCAGGGTGGCCGCTGGTGCTTATTCACGCATTGCAGTGGAGCATGCAGGTCTTGTAGCCCGTTAAGAAATTTGCAAATTCTGTCCCAGTTTTCAATTACACTAGAATCACTCGAGAACAGAAGGTAAGATTTTGCTGACTGTAAAAGTAGGCCCCAGTCAACACGCCTGAAATTACGTCTATGGCGCGCAAGAGGTTTGTGGAAACGCAACAGCGCTTCGAAGCCTAACATTACGTGGTCGCTTTTGCCAAGAGGGGGTAGGAACTTGACATTCTTGACAGCTTCTAGCTGAGACGACAGCATAAAGTCAAGAGTGGATGGAGTGCATCCATCGCGGAACGTAGTGGGTTTGTTCACGTGCTGATGTAATTCATGATAATGGAAAAAGATGCGGTGAAAAGATGCAGATTGCTCAGTAAGTACCCCTGAGTGAGCTGACCGGTCTATATCTGGGGGATTAAAATCAACTAGAATGAGTACGCTTGAGGTTGATTGAAACAACCAGTCAAGCAACTCAAGCAGTTGACTAATTTCTCGCAGGGTTGCACAGGGCGTGACGTAAACACAAGCAATCGCCAGTGCTGACTTGTAGCAAGTCAGGACACTAGTAACAACTTGGACATTTTCAATAGCGAGTGATAACCCTGGACCCGTATTGTGTAGACCATATTCAAGGAAAAGTGCCACGCCTCCGCCTCTTCTATCGCCAGGTCTATCGCATCTGATGACAAGATACTGTTCGCTGATGCTAGCTGGCACAACATCAACCGCAGACAGCCAGGTTTCAGACAGCGCTATAACCCTCGGGTGTAGCTCGGCTACACGAAGAGAAAGTTCAGACCACTTATTTCTTATGCTGCACACATTAGCGTACAACACAGTGGCACTGGATATGCGCGCTTCTAAGCTGAGTCGTGCTTTGCCCTCGGTCGAAGCACCCGGGGAAGCTGCACGTTTTTTGGCGTACTGCCTAATGCAGGAGAAGCAATATCGCGTGCATCTTGCACGACGGTAATGGAACGTTGCCTAACTATTAAGCCCTCATTTATAACATGGGAGCTGCCACTAAAAAGGCTTGACGGACTTCCCACGCCATTCAAGCTAATGGAACGTTGCCTGACAATTGAGCCCTTATTAATAACATGGGAGCTGCCACTAGAAAGGCTTGACTGGCTTCCTTCTTCATTCAAGCTAAGCAGATCGTCGTGCGCACCTGATAGCAAGATCATAGGTGATGCACGCACCGGTAAGATCGTTGTTGATGCAGTATCGATCGGCTTCGCATCAAGCTGAAGGGGAGCGGATGACCCTACAGCTAAGTTAATCCCAGTCGGAGCTACAGTGAACTGCCTCCTATCAAAAGGAGGGTTGTCAGGCTTCACTTGGAGTTTTTCTAAAGTGGCGTTAGTTATGTGTTCCGCCTAAAACAAAAACACATCGCGATCCGCCTGAAATTTGAACTCGACTAGGATCGGTCGAGGGCGGTTGTCCATCTTCCATCTACCCACACGATGAACTCGCACCGTTAGAGTGGAAGGCTTCATCCCAACCATGCGAAAGAGATTGTGGATACACCTGCGGTCCAAATCTCTACGAGATTTGGATTTCTTGATGAAGGGCTCGGTACGATTGAAAACTAGAACATTACGAGTTCTATTTTTACGAGCCGGAGATGGGCCATGTAATGATTCAATTTTTTCCGAAGACTGTTCAGCTCCAGAATAATTTGATCTATGGCGTTGGAACCGACAACATTTGTATGTTGCTTCCCATTTTTTACTGGAATTAGTAGTCTTAGCCTGCCTTCTTGAGGTGCCTGCTGTATTGGACACCATTGGTGAAGGTAGTCTAAGACTAGTGGGTGATTGTTTGACCAGTGTGACGTTAGCGTCGGTTAGTGGTGGTTTAAAGCCCTTGGACACCCGCCTTTTAGAAGGCTTAGGTTTATTTTTTGCCTTGACAGTGGTGGAAGGCACAGGAGGGCGGGATAACTGGCTCGAATGTTTGGCCTTGTTAACCACCGAAGCCCGCCCAGGGACTAAATTGGACCGCGCGACTGATGCATAAGTTCGGTCACACGGATTCAGACGCACCAGCTAGCGTCAAACTAGATCGCCGTTGGTGGTACACAAATGCGACTTCAGTGGCAGCCTTGTGACAATCACTGCAATACCACGGAAGCCAGCGGAATTTCGCATAAAGTTCATAGTGGGATTTATGTATAGCTCAGCAGCCAGGGTGAGCCCAACGCATGCAAGCATTGCACTCAATACCTTTGGCTACTTTTTTGCCACATTTCGCGCTAATACAAACAGTTTTATTCATAGTTGAAAATTGCTAAAACACGGTGATGCAAGATTAAAACAGAATACTGAGCTTATTACGGAAGTAATTAATCAGCAAGAGGTGCAATAATGAATTGTGTGTTTAAACTTTCGAGAATAAGTAAAATAGAGTTTCTATTTTACAGCACAACAGTACAAAAAAGTATGTGGCTAAAAAGCCAATCGAGCGTCCAGAATTTCTTTCGGTGGAAAGCTGCAGAGAAGCACCCACCACTGCCAAAACGCATATTCTTTTTGTCTATTTGAAATCTTCGCCGATCGCGAAGCCTAGAGATTATCCGGGTTGAACTTAGGAAGCACCACGTTATAGCCGATGCTGGAAAAAGAAAAAGCGGTTTCTCTTCACCAGCACGGTGAGAGGTCAGCTGAAGTAGCAATGTGTATAATAAAATAAAAAAACTCAGAGAACTCTAACCCTCACTTTATTTACGGGATAACGCTGAAAGTTGAAATACCTAAGCTTGTATAGCAATTAATGAGAGTATTCAGGAAAAAACTTACCCCAGTTGCGGTTCAAACCCTGCTTGAAACTAGACAAAGTACTGCAGGATACAAGTTCTTCTAGGAAAATGTTCCAGAAGTTAACAACCCTAAGGCTGAAAACGTGTTTCCAGGAGTCTAGCCGACATCGTTTCTCAGCAATTTTGAGTGAGTGGCCCCGGGTGCCCAGCTCTGGGCCTAAGGTAAAGAAGTCGTTCATTTGCACGCCACTCATTCGCCGGTTTACTTCAGTTCAAGTTCAAGTTCAAGTTGCACAGGGCTGAAGGTGTCTGAAAGCCAATCACGCGCCCAGATTTCCTTCGACGGTATGCGGTTGAGCACCCGGCACTTCGATATCGAGTATAGAGTTCGTACTTCTCACACGTCCTTGTTTTCGAATATCTGGAAAGTAAGGTAGGGTTTCTCTTCACCAGCACGGTGAGAGGTCAGCTATTCAGGAAACAATGCAATAATATGCGTGAACAATGTGTGGTGTATGAAATCACTAGCCCAGTCGAGGTAAAGTGAACCGCAGTCATAGACTGCATGTGGGCTAATTTTCTGTCAGGTTGTCCAGGCCTAGACAGATAAGATAAAAATGTAAAAATACGTTTTTTTTGTTTTTTTGTTTAAAGTTTTTTATCAGACAATGTGCGGAAATATGATAGACCATTTAACGTCTAATTCTCTTTTAAAGCTCAACACATTTGGGAGGCCTACTATACAATCTGCGAGCTTGTTCCAGAATTTGACCACACGGTTGCTAAAAAAGTGCTCACGTGCCAGCAACCTGGACCTACTTTTGAGATGTTTCATATAATTGCCCCTTGTAGCTGTTTTAGGGTCAAGTTTGAGGATTTCAGTAATATTATCACCCGTAAGACCCTTTAGAATCTTGAAGGCTTCTATTAGGTCACCTCCGCCGTCTCTTTAGTGAGAACAAACCGAGGTCCTTGAGTCTAGCCTCATAGATTTTACCTGTCTGACCCTCAACCATCCTAGTCGCAAGGCACTGGACCCTTTCGAGACATGCTATATCCTTTTTTATGTACGGTGCCCAGGATTGAACGCAGTATTCTAAGTAAGGCCGCATGACTACTTTGTATAAGGGAGATAAGGTAAGATAACGCTGAGCGAAGTCTGAACAATTCTCTGTGAGCCTTGTTTGCAGCTTCGGCACATTGAGTGGCCCATTTAAAATCGCCTGTTATAGTAATGCTAATATCCTTCACTTTCTGGGCAGCCGCTATTTTGATAGTTCCTTCTCTAACTTCTAGTTGGGTTGTTGCTAAATCAGTCGTCAGAAGACAGCTCTTCCCCAAGTTTAGTGGCAAGTCCCAGGTTTTTGTCCACTCGATTACTTTTTCTGAATTAGAGATAAGCGTATCTCTACTGTCGGTTCCTGGGATCTTAACATCATCTGCAAACAGAAAGCAGCGTGAACTCAAACACGCTGTCAGGTCGTTTACAAAAATAAGAAAAAGTAATGGACCAAGCACTGAGCCTTGAGGCACTCCACTGAGAATCAGTGATTCCTGCGAGCACTCCCTTGCATTCTAACATAGTTAGTGCGATTAGTTGAGAAGCTGTCTAACCATCGATGTAGGTCACCTGTGACGCCACACATACTTAGTTTGTGCAGAAGTTACCTATTGTTCACTGAATCAAATGCCTTTTGAAAATCAAGATAGCAGACATCAACTACTCTCCCTTTATCGAGGCGTAATGTCACTTCGGCAAGAAAGCTTAGAAGATTGGCTAGGCAGGACCTTCCTTTCCAGAATCCGTGATGGGCATCGGATAGTAAGGAATTGGTTACCAAATGTTTATATACCTAGTACCGAATGATTTTTTTCAAGCACTTGCAAAGAATGCTTGTCAGGCTCACTGGCCTGTAGTTGCGTACATCCGAAATGGGACCCTTTTTGTATATGGCTATTACCGCCGCTCGTTTCCAATCATCCGGTAGTATACCTTAGAGTAAGGTAGCTTCGAAACGATTTATGATTGCAAGGCTAACTATATTCGCGAGCAGTTGAAGAATAGCCGGATGTATACCGTCGGGGCCAGGTGACTTAGTTTTATACAGCTGTGACAGAACTGTGGTGGCAATTTCCTGATTAACCTCCACCGAGCAAAAGGGAGGTGCTCTGCAATCGTGAGTTTCTAAACAGTTACCTAAATCGTGCCGATAAACACTGCAGAAGGATGAATGCAACGCATCGGCTTTTTCCGTTGCAGTCAAAGCCGTATTGCCATCGTCCAGCACTAACTTCGTCTCTTAATGATCGCTTGGACTGAACATAGCCATAAAAAGCTTTCAAGTTAATCTTTGCTTTTTTAGGACAGGATTCGAAGTCTCTTTCAGCCTTCCTCTGCAGCGCAACAGCTGAATTTCTGGTCTGTATATACTGCAGTCTAGATCTGTGAGTTCCACAGAATTTGTGAGCCCTCCAGCTACGGTCACGACATCTAATAGCCTTGCGAATAGACACGCTCCACGAGGGTGGTTTTCCTCGCCTTCTCACTGGTTGTAGAGAAGCAAAATTATTCTGTAGTTGTAGAAGGTGCCCTTTCATATTATTCCACCTGATTTCTACCCTAGTTTCTAATTCTTCTGGTTCCCAACTTAGATTCATTGCTTTAGTTTGTAGTTGTATATATATAGATAGTTTTATATATATATATATATATTCTTGGACATCCAAGGCATGCAATACATGATCAGTTTATCAAAATTTAAACAGGAAAACAAAATAGAACAGTGCAAGTGACTGAAGTGAGCGGGATTTGTAAACAGTTTTTTCCGCTCTATAAAGGAAATAAATATACAGTAAAATAAAATTTCATTTAACTTATGTCGAGATTTACGAATGGCAAGGATGCAAGAAACAAATAGAGAACAGAAATGGAAGGTAATTATGGAAAAAGTGGTGCGAATTGTAATGAAGTTGTCATAAAAATTGATAAATAAATTATATATGCATAAATTCATGTTTTTACGGAAAGATTGGTTCGAACGATTGAAAAGGCAACATAAATCCATGGTAATAAAAAATCTGAGAAATTGTGGGTGATGAGAGCGGGTGTGGTCAATAGCATAAGAGTAGGGTATGCTGTGTGCTTCAATACTCTTGGAGAATTGTAGACGAATCGAACCAAAATTTGTTCACCAGCCGGATTTTTATTATCTGCAGGAGAGTAAATCGCATACGGAACAAATCTCGGGCGGATAGATATCGAGCCAATTACAGTGATGGTTCGTTATTCGAAGACACTAGAATATAATGAAAAAAAAATTTTCTTCATCATCACGGTGAGAGGTCATCAAAGTAAAATAGTACATCATTTGAGAAGTAAGAATTTACATTAAAAAAACAATGTTTTCCAGTTTTTTACGTTTTATTATTTTTTGGCAGATTTTATTATTTAAGATAAAAGATGTGAAATTTCTAGGCCTCATATCAAATAAACGACAGTTATATACATAATGGTGTATAAAAAAGGTTATTTGGTTGCTAGACAAATTAACTATAATGTTCATCTCTTAGTAGCACAAATACACAAGAGTGGGGAAGGTTGAGTCGAGGTAACTATGAAACTGCAGCGCGACTATTGTCGTCTCGTGAGTATTTGATAAATGTTTGCATCAAAAATCTCTGAGCTTCTTTGATAGGTTACTATTTTGAATATTAATCAATACGGGATTCTCAAGAGTAGATCTTGTTTGACTTACCTTCAGTCTTTTCTGATATTCGCAACTGAAAGGCTCGATGAAGGAGAGTCAGTCGTATCCCTCTATCTAGAATTTGAAGGCGTATGAACTTGTAAACCACCGACTTTCGGAACGTAAGCAACTCTTTGATTTAGCAATACTGCAAGATAAATATTTAAGATTTCGGTTAGGATTCACATTGTCTGACAAAACAAATTTTCCCATTAGGGTTCTCGAATGTTCGTTACTTCGTCCATCATTATTTTTAATATTCATTAAACAGTTGGTGTCTGCCATGGAGTGGTAATGAATCATGTTTCTGATGACGTGAATTTCTTCGTCACAAATGATAGAAATGGTCTGATGCACGACCATAAGATGGCTTTTGCAGTTGGACCTCTTGAAAAACCTAAATGAGTGTTAACTTTTGTCTACACTGGTTGATGAAATTTTAATACATGCTTTAGATAATTGTATTGGCGTTTAACTCATACAGTTTGTTATGGAAGGAGGATTGCAGGTTGAGGCTCAATTTATGTTAAAATTCCTGTGTGTCGCTCTGACTCGGCGTGCACAAAAGATATTTATATTCTAAATTTAGTACTCTCTTTGAGTAACTGATGTGATTCTACCACTTTACGTGGTATCAGTTTATTCACATCTATAATATCATGTCCAACATAGAATCATTATCCGAATGTTATTAATTTCGATAGTTTTTTGATAATTTTTATTCATCTCAACCAACCATTCTAAAATACTCAATTCATACATTTATACATTCATTTCTGCTCCCATTTTTTTCGCATACTCCCAATTTGTTTATCATAATAAAATCCAGATTGAATTCAATTATTTTCAGACATTAAAAATTATAATAATAGCTTATTCTCAGTGAACCAAGCATGAAATACATGATCAAGTTTTCAAAATGTTTACAACAAAATAATAAGATTAAATGAGTGACGGAACATTGGAATCCCGAAATGTTTTTGGTTCATAAATGGAAATGATATGCAACATTGGTGGGAAAAAATTTAAAATGAATATGACTTCATTCAGATTGCGTATCCAAACGTGAGAATAAAAAGTATGCAAGCAGAACAAATGTACGAAGAAAATAATGCAAAGGATTTCATTGTTATGCCGTAGGAATGAAACATTTTATTTATTTATTCAGAAAAATGAATTAACAGCATCAATTTAAAAATGGAAATTATTTTCAAACAATCACTGGTATTTCGAAATAGGAAACTAAAGTAAATGGCTCGACTGTAAATTCGATATCTCTTATACATAAACAAATAATTTTTGAATTACGCTTGCTTCTATCATCTTTACAATCCATTTTATCTTCCTGTACACATTTTCACGAGTTGATCATGTATGCTTTGTTTGACCAAGAACATATAATTATTAGCAATGTAATATTATTAATTTTATTAATATTAATAGTAGTAGCAAAAAGACGACGTCCAGGTTAAATTTGTACTCGCCACTAGCATAAATATGAGTGATCTAAGGTTATTTTCATCTGCACCATTGAGCTCTGTAAATGTTTAACCCTTCAGGCACTGCCGTTTGAGTTGTGACTGGGTTGAGAACTTTAAGATAATGAAGAGGTTAGGTGGTGTGTGTATTATTGATTTCTAAAACATATGAACTAGATAGTCACTCGTGATCATTCACATGAAATATCCGGAGTAGCAAAGTGACCTGTACTAAATAAACAATTTTTACACCGGTGATGAATTTCTGAATATTCTTTCAGATAAACCAATTGCCTGGTGTTCCATCAGACGTTCTGTGCACCGTTTAGACAGTTTTAGGGTTGAGTCTTGCACAAAATACTCACCTTGATTGCTATCCAATGATGGGCAGAAATGGATATGTAGATTTCTTACGTGTTATAAACACGGTGAAATTTTAGTAAACATACAGAACGGTTTTTATATTTTTTAACGTTCTGTCCTCAACCATGAATCCTATGCAATCTTTCAGCGTGTTTTTGAAAAGAGAAATAATTTTGGATTTCCAGAATTAACTATGAGGTTTGCTTCATAACGAAATTCGAAATAAACTCTTGTTATCGCTATTGTCAATGATTTCAAACGGAAAAAGGAACATGCTTGGAATTGGTTAGAGCTGCTCCGCAACGTTTCACTGACTGAAATTCGAGACACTTAATTTACATTTCAGTTTTTTACAGTTTTGTGCGAAAAAATGTACGAGAGTAACGAAGGGAGCATTTTGATGACTGAAGGATGTTATTCGTGAAACAATAAATGGCGAAGTCAGTAATGCGATCTGGTATTATTTTAAACTATCTAAAATGGTTTGCACCGGATATGATATACCTGATTTACAGAGCACGCTTGTTAGTCTGCGACGATTAGGTACTCATTTTAACATAGAATTTTGCTGGTACATTCACACTATTATGAAACCAAGTAATCAAACATGAGAATCCAATTACAACTGGTATGATAAATCTGTTAAGATTGCGAGATAATTTGAAAGAAAATGTCAAAACCTATTGCCAAATATGGTCTGGAAATGTCTACACGCATTTTATATTTGTTTCCTGCATAGATCACATCTCATCGTACAGTCAGTGCGAAACTTTATCTTATTATCCCTGTATGAAGAAGAAAAAGAAATTGACTTTATTCGTGAAAACTAATTTTTAGCAATTACAATAATTTCACAACAAAATTATTAAACACCGGACGAATATGCGCTGACACTAGATTACAATTTTCCAACTCAACGATGTTTCGTTTCCGTCTTTATTGTTACCTCACAGAATTGTTCCAATTTATTATTAAATGCCGTAAACAAAATTATTGGGACAAAGTGTAACTTCAACTTTCTGTATCACTTATTTATTTTCAAAAGCGCATCTAAAATTAACCTTGGTGGATAGGAAATCATTTGGTGCATTTGGCCAAAAGATAGCGTTAAACGTTTAGAAAAGAGCGAATAAAAACATGTTTATAAATTAATTTATTGCGTGGCAGATTGGGAAGCTCGAAAACAATGACGCGTGAAACATACGACCTGAATACTCAATTTTGAAGTGTAACGGTAAACGGTTAAAGAATTTTGGTTACGTACTTGACTTTCAGCTAAATATGTAACCCTGACTATATAATGCTGTACTTTTAAAATGTCCACACAGATTATGTATTTAGGTAGAATTTCACTGGCTCGGTAAAAAGAAACCCTTTTCGTTTTATTCACGTCGACGCTACTAAAACTTAGGTACCGAAGTACGATCAGGATAACCAATAACGTATCATGAACAGTCGCGTACAATGAACATACCAAAGAATAATGAACCAAAATTGACAGTGGTGGGCGCTCGTTTGGGTTATCAGCAATTTACAGTCCAGTGCCAACTGCTTTCTCAATATTATAACCTTATTCTCTAAACTACTGTCAACTGATAATATAGAAATAAGTTCGAATCTTCATATACGATATGATTTTAAGTATAGCTTGAGAAACAGTGTAAAAACTATTAAATTACCAAGGTTCCGTAATAAAATAAGGAACAATTTCTACTTGAATAAATATGCTAAACTGTGGAATCTCCTTCCAAAATATATAAGACACAGTACCTCTTTAAATGAATTCAAATCACATCTGGCTTTATTTCTTACCATGAAAAATTTAATCTTCTGAACTTAGATGTTCCACCTGATAATTTATATAATAATGGCATTCCTGGGTATTGATAATAAATAAATTTTCATAACGTTCGGAACAACATTCTCTCGCTTTCGAGTATTTTCTTCACAGCATAATTCGTAATCCCCACCTAAATGAAATTGGCCTTCAGACGTCAACCTAGTGGAATAAATTACCTTCGCCTAACAGACAGAAACCAGGTCAAATTCTGAAAAGATCAATTTATTTCAAACAAGCAAAATAAACATTTTGGAACATCAACAACAGAGACTCTTCACTCGTCCTCAATGGACCTTATTCGTTTAAAAACAGTGCTTCCGGGATCATTCATTGACTTTTCCTCGCAATACTTGTGTTTTGTACTATATCAGATCATGTACTGACTATCTGAAAGCAACGTTTAAGTACTGTTACCTTTGTATTCATTGAACGTTAAATTCCGCTGAAGAAAGGACGTTGAAAATTGATTTGCAAATGTACATACTACAATCTGGTTGTACAAACCTTTTGGAAATTATTGATCATAGTCAACATGCCTTGGATTTCCAATAATAAAATTTATTTATTTATTTATTTAGTGTCCCTTAAATTCTGGACGAAGGCAAACCAGTCAATGCTTGTTATCTAGAATTTAGAAAGGCTTTCGATTTCTGTGATTCACCGTATATTAGAAATCAAAGTGGCAGCAGAAGGCGTACGGGGTAGTCTACTTACTTGGATAGGAGCATTCCTAACAGTCAGGACATTCAGAGTTCCGGTAGTATCTACATTGTCGAGGTCATCATTCGCGTTCTTCGAAGTTCATTACAAGGTCCTCTTTTATTCCTCATTTTCATTAATTGCACGCCGTCTGCCTTAGAGTGCATATGCTCAATTTTCGCGGATCAACGGAGGAATATACCCGGAAGCCCGAACACGGGCAGGTCATAAACTGGTCATACAATAGGTACGTCCCACTGAACCTTAATAAGAACCAAATCATGTCAGCACTAGTTAATAACATTTCGGTCCAGTTTTAGGGAAATTCTCTCAGTGTTAACGCCGTACAATGTGCTGAGGATTTAGGAGTATTGGTTAGGGTTCACTTAAAGTGGGAGGACCAATGTGCCGATGAAGCTAATAGGCCATGCAAGTTACTTTTTGGCTGAAATCAGTACTCTCTAGCTGATGTCCTTATGTATTCCTGTCATTTTACATGAATTAGTTCGGCGGCAACTCGAATTTTGTATTCAGGCGTAATGTCGCACTAAACGAAGGACATCTAAGCTATTTATATTACTGGATGACATAAAAGTGGTCAAAATATCTCCGCTTGGTGAAGTGTCACAGGCTCTAATATACCTTACCTGTGATCTTGCGTCTCTTTCTAGCTGAAGCGATTCTGAGACACACTTTATGGATTACGTTGTTCAATCCCTTCTAACACACTCACGATAAATGGCTCAGCCATCACACCTTCTGCAGAAATTAGGGACCATGGATTTATATACTCCTCTTCTCTTAATTTCAATGAACAAGCTAGACACTTCATCTCGAGAGCAAGACAAAACTTTTGCTTAATTAACCATAAATTCCTCTTACGCTAGAGTTAAATAGCACTGTATAAGATGAAATTCCTACCAATTCTCGATTATTGTAATATCATCTATTCTCACATGGGTAGGCGTGATTGTTTTCTCTTAGAGAGACTTCAACGTACTTTCAGCAAGACAACTTTGGCTATTCTAACCCCTTGTCTTATCTCAAAAGGTGTAATTTGTTGAGTGTAGAACCACTATGGCTACGCAGAATTTGTCCGAATCTGCTTTTTTTCTTTTGAATCATTACCCAGCAACGAATTGAGCTTCAGACTGGTATGCGCTTTCACGATTATAAACGATATGATCTGTGAAATCGAATAAAGCTGTAGAATATTCCTACGTTTCGCACCAAAATGAGACTTAACTTTTTCCTAATTAGATATTCACAACTTCGTAATTCTCTACTTCTTCATTTCTGTATGTGCACATCTACAGGAAAATTTGAAACGCTTGTAGAAACTCTTACCGTTCACTCACTATCCCAAATCCTTAGGATAAACACTTCTCTAGATATTCTATACTCTTATGAGATTCTAGGTTTCTGATTTAACATCTTTCTTCACATATTAGTATATTATAAGGTCTTATAGTATTCTCTGGATAACTGGCCATTCAAGTGTCTGGTTACCGGACCCTAGCTATGTTGTTACACATCTTCATCGTAACCGCGCGTTTTAAAAAGATTTTCACCATATGACCATATCCTTAACCGTTATCTGCTAACATTGAACCCATTTTTCATGAAAGCATGCTTTAAAGAACGTGTTAATAAAAAACAAAAATATTGTTTTTGTGTGATCTATTTTATCGTTCTAACCGATTTACTATTTCACTTTGATGACCTCTTACCATGATGGTGAAGAGGATATCTTTAATTGTGTTCCAGTGTCTCCGACTCCCAAACTAACTCTGATACTGGCCCGTGCTTCTTCCGCATGAGAATTTTTGTTCTATAGGAACCGAAAGCCCTACTGGCGAACAGTTTTGGTTTCCATTCCTTGAATTTCCTGGATCGTACAACCGGCCCAAACCCTATGCAATTCAAACCAAAACCTCTCCTCATCCCCTCCTTTTTCTATTTTTTTTCAATTTAACTGCGGAATTTATGTGTACTTTTCTTCAATCAGACCCAGCAACATTCCGAAGAAGTCAATTTATTCATTTATAAAAGAATATTCTTTATTTTGTACATTTATTTTTACTGTGACAATTATATTTTCACGCGCACCATTTCCTTCATATTTTTTTCTTTTATTTCATCTTTTTCAATATCCGCGCCACAATAAATCACATGCTCTCCATTTGCGAATTTCGATGCAATCAAGACGAAAATTTATTACTGTGTGACATTGATCGAAAAAATTAATTTTCTTACCCGTGTAAATTTACCATCCTTCACCATCCTTTATCAAATGATCATGCATGGCATGACTTGGTGTATCCAAGAATATGCATTATTATTATTATTATTATAAACGGAAAAACGTTCGAAAATTCCGCTTGATAAGGTCATTTTTACAATTCATTTGTTTTTGTACAGATTGATAATCTGATCATGTTTTTGCATGCCTTGGTTTACCAAGAATATAGTATTATTATTGTTATTATTAATTGAAAGCGTACAGCTTCTCGCAGCTTGCATGATTAAGTTTTAGCGAGGGAAAACCCACGCTGCACGCCTTAAGTATCTTGATCTTTTCTCCTTTAGGCCACGTCGTTCAAGAGGTGACTTATTTGAAACACTTAGAATGTTGAAAGGTTTAAGTGGAGTTTCAATGAACGTCTTTTATATCTTTAGTCCTGAGTAGGCACCCTGGTCATTCGCTCAAACTTGCTAAGAAGCGACGTCGGCTAGACTCCAGAAAACACATCTTCAGCCTTGGGTGTTAATCTCTGGGATAGTCTTCCAGAAGAACCTATATCATGCAATTTCGTCTCGAGTTTTAAGCAGGGATTTGACTGCAACTGAGTTAAGTCATTTCCTGAATGCACCCTAATTGCTATACAATGTTAGGTATTTAATCTGCTTAAGTTTTATCTCGTAAAAAATTAAACGCTTAAGTTTTCTGTTTCTTTATACACGATTATACTTCAGCTGACCTCTCACCTTGCTGGTGAATAGAAACTGCTTTTCCATTGTCCATCATCAGTTATGATGCAGTACTCCATAAATACAATTCGTTTAACCTCTTTACTTCGTGATTGTTGAAGACCGAAAGATATTCTGAATGCATGATTGGCGTTTAGCCAATTACTGTCCTATGCAGCAACTAACTCATATAAATCTGCTGGCCCGACGACACTCACCCTCAAATTATAAAGAACCTCACGCCAATACTAGCAGAACATGTGTGTCGCCTTTTTAACGTTTACTCGCAGCATGGTTTTATTCGGAGTAGTTAGGAGCTGGCTGATGTAATTGCAATACTTTAAGGTGGCAGTCGATCCTCACTCTTTAATTACATGCCTGTGAGTCTTATTAACATCAATTGTAAAATCCTGTAGAAACTTATTGAGGATACGATCTGTCGCAATCTAGTTGATTGCTCTTTGCTGATTTCTTCTAAGCATGTCTTACTTACAACATGTCGTGCCTAACAAACCTCCTGTGTTTTCTAAATGAGGTCATCAGGAGACTGGATAAACACCGACAAGTTGAAGTTTTATAATTGGAATTTCGCAAGGCCTCTGATTCTGTAAACCACAGATTTATTGCAACCAAACTTGGTTATATGGGTAAGATGGTTTTCTGAGAAACTGGATAAATGGCTTCTTACGCAATAGATACTTTTGTGTCTGAATAAGCAGTATGTATGCCTCGAAAGTAAAAGTTGTTAGTGGAGTTTCCCAGTATTCAGTACTCGGACCGCTGCTTCTCCTTATTTTGATCGATGAATTAGCAGCGTCACTTGAGTGTCCTGCTATATGTTTTGAGGAAGACGTCATGTTTATCGGATCACTGAATGAACAGGGTAATCTTAATAATATCGAAAAAGTCATCAAGTGGTTTGCTGTATAGGATCTAACAGTTAACTTAACTAAAAGCCATCTCTCGTCTTACGTCTTTAGGAAGCTGGATATTGCTGGACCAGATGGTATACTTGAGATAAATGGGGTGCCAACCATTAAAACTGGCCAAGCGACATTTTAGGTCTAATGTTCGTAAGTAAAATGGTAGTAAATTACTGGACGCGTCTTCTCGAAAACGTTTTTTGTTCTACTTCGTTGGGGTGTTTCAACAAGGGACTCCAATATGTGTGGCCTTCTGTATTTCCTGCTTCTTATGCGTAATTAAATAGTTGGTATGATTCTCATGTTCGTTTTGGATCGCACTGATGTTTCCCTTCACCTATCGGTGAGGACAGTTTTTCTGTTACATTCCAAATTTCTCTCATACCATAAAAATGTTTTCAAGATTATATTGTAAGTGGTGGACGCACCGGTGATGGCATACAACCGAAAGATATCTGGACGCTCTATTGGCTCGTTAGCCATTTACTATCCTGTGCAAAAAGAACTGAACTGCACTGAACCAATAGTACTAACTATTTTAGAATTTCAGGGGTGTTCGGAGGAACTAGCGATACTCAGTGGAGTACCTCATGGCTCAGTGCTTCGTCCACTACTTTTTAATATTTTTGTATACCACCCGGCAGCCTGCTCGATCATAGAAACTGACAGTAAAGATACGCTTATCCCTGAGTTAGAAAAAGTAATCTAGTGGACAAATACATGGGACTCACCACTAAACTTGTGAAAGAGCTGCGTTCTGACGACTAATTTGGCGACATCACAACAAGTCCGCGATGGAACTATCAGAATAGCTGTTGCTCAGAAAGTGAAGGATCTTGGTGTTACTATAACAGGGGATTTTAAGTGGTCTACTTATTGTGCCGACGCAGCAAACAAGGCTCACAGAGATTTGTTCAGACTGCGCTCAGTGTTGTCATGCCGGAAACCTAACTTCATCCCCTTTTACAAGGTAGTCTTGCGGCCTCAGTTGGAATAATGTGTTCAATCTTTGGCACCGTACTTGAAAAAATATATAGCATTCCTTCGCCTCAAAACTAGAATGGTTGAGTTTCAGACCGATAAAACCTATGAGATGAGACTCCAGGACCTCAATCTGTTATCAATAAAGAGACGGCAGCTGCGAGCTGACCTAATGGAAGAAGATTCTAAAGTGTCTTACGGGTGACAATATTACTGAATTACTTAAACTTGCCCCTATAAAATTCTACAAGTGGTAAATCTAACAAACGTCCTAAGTGTATAACTAGATTGCTGGTACGTAAGCACTTTTTCAGCACCGGTGTGATCAACTCCTGGATAATGATATCAGATGGTTTAGCGAGTCTATCCAACGTGGTAAGCTTTAAGAGGGAATAAGATTCTAAATGGCCCACAATATTTCCGCATATTGTCTGATGAAATCTTGATAAAAAACATTAAAAAAAATATATTGTTCCATTTTCCTTATCATATCAGTCTAAGCCTGGGCACATTTTAGCCTGACAACATTTTAGCCCAGGTGCAGTCTATGACTTTACCGCAAATTACCACGAATAAGCCAGTCATTTCATACGTTATACATCGTTCACGCATATTATCCGTTGGTCTCTAACCGCTCTTGTGAAAAAAACTATATTAATAATAATAATAATGTATATTCTTGGATACACCAAGTCATGCCATGCATGATCATTTGTTTTCATGAATAAGTACATCAAATAAAACGGTAATTATACAAATGTTGATGTCGAACATAAATACATTTTTTGTTGTTAACAACCGTAAACATAGTTGGAAACATTTGTACAGATGGTAGCTTGTTTAAAACATAAAGTTAATAGAATATTTGAAAAATAAATGATCAAATACCATGTTTTCACAGAATAAAACAGTAATTGTTTGAAATGGATTAATTACAGTTTGGGTAGGTCAGAATCGCAATGTTTATTCATGTATGATGTTCCAAATGCAACTTCGAACGCAGATAAGCGTATAGGGAGTTCACTTCATCGGGTCACGGAAATATGAGTGGTATCTCCATTTCAAGAATTGTGAGAGTGTATTTTGTTGAATTTCAACAATTCTGAAAAGTAAATTTTCGAGGAAAAGTTATATGTCACTTTAAAATTTTTTATAGTTGAAAATATTAAAAGCCTTTTATGCCGTATAAGTATAAATTATCTATAGTTGTAATAATAAATAGCTTACCTAATTTTTCCGGAGATAAAAATGAGTTGAGTTGCTTTTTGAATTTAGTTTGTGAAGTGCTCAATCTTATATTATTTGGAAGTAAATTCCATAAACGAGAATATTTATAAATAAAGAAATCTTTTCGTACACGATTGTGGATTGTCGGTATACATATTTTGTTTTTGTGTCGAAGATTATATACTTCAGACTTTTTGAAATCTAATTGTAAATCAATGTCGATCATATCTTTTTCCAAAATTCTGTAAAAGAGTATAAGATTTTGTTTTATTCTTCGGAACCATAATGGTTCCAGTCCTAGGATCTGACATCTTTCCTCATATGGATGCTTATTCGAACTGGTGGTAATGGAGCATGTAAAAGAACGTTAGATGCCTCATAAAGCATAACTATAAGATTGAGTAATGTTACTAGATATAATGTTGCAGTAATATAATGAAGGTAGTGTATGTAACTTGTGAAGTTCTAGCTTGCACTGGGGCAAAGAGATGAATCTATGAAGTAAACCTATATTTTTTGTTTTAGATATCAAGTAGCAAATTTGTTCATGAAATGTAAGTGATCCAGAAAATAGATAACCTAAATTACGTACACATTGTGCTGGTTGTAGTGGAGTATTATTTAGGATGATCGAATCTTTTAGTATGAAAGAGTTGAAATTTCTGAAAGTAGATTTATTGGTGGAGAACTCAAGACTGTTTCGAATACTCCATTGAAGTAGAGCATCCAGGTCTTGGTTCAACTTTGATATAAAGTCGTTAGTCTGGTTAGATGGAAAGGGTATGGCGACTTTTATATCATCTGCAAACAAAAAGATCTTACAGTGTGTTATGACAGATAGTATATCGTTGATAAATATCAAGGGGAGTAGTGGACCTAAAACGCTTCCTTGTATGACTGCGCTTGGAATTGGCAAAGTTCTTGAACGGTAGCCATTTATATCTACCAAGAAGGTGCGACCAGTGAGAAAAGATTTGAACCATGAAAGTAGGTTTCTGGTAATAC
This sequence comes from Atriophallophorus winterbourni, assembly GCA_013407085.1. NCBI lineage: Eukaryota > Metazoa > Platyhelminthes > Trematoda > Plagiorchiida > Microphallidae > Atriophallophorus > Atriophallophorus winterbourni. Next base: position 48,103 of record JACCGJ010001107.1, read on the forward strand.
CTACAGCAAATAATTTTGCGAGGAGTAGATCATGCGGGACCCTGTCAAAGGCTTCCATAATATCGATGAATACAACTATGACTCCAAGATTTGAATCTAGTGATTGTGTCATGTAATTTAAAATTCTAGTTGACGAGTGACGTAAGATTTTCTGTTGAGAAATCCGTGCTGGTTTGATATGAAATAGTTTGGTGTCAAGTATGCTAGGGTGGCCTGTCTGACAAGCTCTTTAAATATTCTAGCTAGGAGTGGTGTGATTAATAGGTCGATAATTGATAACTCTATGTAGTGATCCAGACTTATGTCGAGGAATAACAACGGAATGTTTCCATTCTAAGGGAGAAGTTCCTGATTTGATAGACGTATTAAAGAGATTGAGTAGTAATATGAAGAAGTCTTCAGATCCCATTTTGCATTTCGCTGGTACGAAACCTGTTTCATCAGGTTTGTATGAGATTGCAACTTGCTTACAAACTTTACGTATGTCGAAGAGATTAATTGTAATGGCGTCTAACGTATTGCATGTAGGGTGTGTTATTACCTCTGGATTAGAGTTGTAATCATATGAAGCATTGAAAAATGAAAGAAATTCCTCGCAAACAGCAAAAGGCTCAGTTACTACTGTGCAATTATTACTATGTTGATCTTGTTGAATGATGTAGTTTATCTTATCTGAATTTCCCGATACCCTAGCGTTCATTGATTTAGATAATGCTTTCTGTTTATCACTGGATTTGAGGGCTGTAGATTCATCAGAAATCAGTTTATGGTTCATAATTTGCACTAGTGTATCAGATAGTTCATACGCGTGCAAAACGGAAGAGATGTCATGCTTATTACGAGCATATGATGTCAAATAAGTAATGCGTTTCTCAAACTTATGAGCTTTACTCACTTTGGGGTGTCTAGCATGTCTGGTAGTAGATTTCTGTAGTAACTCAACAAGTTTATTATGAAAAATTTCGCAGATTACATTAAAATTGTCAGAAAGGAAAAATTCAGTCCAATCTTCGTTTCTAATGAGGTTTTTGAAGATTTTCCAATTTATGTGAGTAATTATATGTGGCTTTCCAACACTAGTCATTATGCTATTCGAAAGATATAATGTTGTGATCTCCATTAAAAAATGACGGAAATACGTTCAGGTTTGAAGGTGTGATATTTAGAGTGAAGACAAGGTCGAGGATATTCTAATTCGCGTTGGTTTATCAACAAACTGTGTAAAACCTAATAGTTTGGTGGTATTGTAAAGAGAATTAAGATTTATGTCGTTGCTTTCTACCCGGTTAAGTAAAGACATGTTAAAATCTCCTGCAATTAATTTATAGCGGGATGGGTGGACAGAGGCTTCTATGAAACAATCGGTCAAGCGTTGAAAGGATGAAGAATTAGTAGCCGGTGGATAGTAGATGCATCCAAGTAAGAGATCAAAGGCCGGTAGTGCCAGCCAGATATAATCTTCGATATGATCAAATACGGATGAAATGATGAGGTTAGCGTGGAGGTTAGAATGAACATAAACAAGGCATCCTCTTTCACGTTTTAAAACGTGGTCTTTTCTGAAAATGTGATAGTTTGCAATCAGAATTTTACAATTTGATTGTTACTTTTTTGTCCAAGATTCAGTTAATAAAATAATATCAGCGAGATTGGAGAGAAGATATGAACGTAAAGCTAATATCTTGTTAGTTATGGATTGAGCATTGATGAGAATAAATCGAAGAGATGAAGGGCTATGATCAGAAAATGGCTTATTATGTATTTTATTATTATGTGGAGCATATTGGTTTAGGTTGAAAGCCTTTGTGGAGGGATTTGAAAATTTCTCATACTTAAATAAGGGAACATAGTAGAGTGAGTATAAATGAGTTAAAATTTGGAAAATTAGTGTCGAAGGACCAGCTAATATGGTTAAAAAATGCTGTGATGGGTTGTAATAATTCGAAAATGGGTTCGGGTGTTGTGGACTCGGTCGATGGAATTGCCATGCCAAGTTTCGATCTAATGGATAAGGCATTATACGACGATTAAAGTTCCGAGTATTTCTATTGTCAAAAGTTGAAGAATTCCTGAAAGGAGGTGGTGCAGGCAATAATGCACTAGTTTGTCGATACTTGGGCGATATGGTTCTTTTCCTTAAGTGAGGGGATGCAATAATTTCAGGTGGAATAATAGGTTGTGTTGAATTATTCACAAGAGAAGGTGAACTTGGAAGTGCATTCAAATCTTGTGGCACCTCATCAAATTCAATCGTTTCTTTTCCATTGTTGGAAGATTCGGTGGAATATTGAGTAGTAACAGTACGCTTATGGAACCTAAATCTCCGTTGCATCGGCGTGAGATAAGGTTTAAAAAATATATTTTCAAATCTAGGAATCGATTTCAAAACATCCTTATGGGCTAAAATGTGTGATACCAGGCATTTGTCACTGAGTTCTAATAGGATTGGGCAAGACCTCGAAGGCTTAAATTTCTTCAAGCGTTTTAGCGGAGCGCAGTCCAATGGGAAGCCATAGGATGAGCAGATAGTAGTTTTCAAATCTTGTAAAGGATATCTGTCGTCTATATTAAACAGTAAAACATTTTTAGATCTTAAGCCTCTTTGACAAATTTAAGTAACAATTGATTCAACGAACTTGTTAGTTCGTTGAAGTATATCCTTGTCAATATTTGAATTATCAACCAGGAGGATAGTTAATGTTTGTGAAGTCTTGCAAACCTGTGTCACAAAAGAGTTGTTCTTTCGAATTTCATTTATTTCGGATTCTAACTTCCGTAATTTATTCAAAATAACGGAAGTGTTCTGATCTAAGTTTACGGAGCATTTGTTGGTCTTGGGAATTTTACGTAAATTAATTCGCTTCGAGATGGGTGTTTTAGTGTACATATTTCAAATAGTACAAATGAAATAATAGTCAAAAAAGTGAGAAATATACAATGAACGTTTTCGTAATTATTAAATATCTGGCAATCACGTACCGTTTTCAAACCGAGACAAATATCCAAATATCCGGGAACAATAACATGTACAATAGTTTATTACGGTATAAAAAGCTAAGAGCTTGTACCAACCGCATGGTAGATTGAGCATCGGGTCGAAAAAGCGAAGAAAGAAATGTTTGAGTTTCCAAGACATTCAGCAGGCCACATTCGCGTTTATCCTGTAGCACCAATGGAATTTTGTGCACTTGGACAAAGAGAGACAAAGAGTTAGCGGAACTAAAAGATAACTCACCCTCGCCACGAGGATAGTGAATTGTTAAACAACATGCGGTAGGGGTTGTGAAAAAAATTGTAAATAGTTTTCACGGGGTTCAGGTGTTTTGGGAGTGTAAGATTTCCGGGAGTTGAGAATTGAGGAAACCTTTGAAGAAACCGAAGGAAGCGGCTTTTTAAAGTGTACAGGGGTAGTATTCCACTGACTGCAAACTCTCACGGAGAAAAATCTGTGTCGACATTCAAGTCTGCTCTGTTGATGTAACATTTTGAGCTCATGTTCTCGAAGTTAGTGCTTGGAGAGTGAGTGAATTTGGAGTTGCATGGACGAGAGGAGTCTGTCAAGATCCGGTGGGTAAGTAACATGTCACCGCGTTAAAGACGTTAGGTAACGGAGAATATATCTAAACTTCGTAACCTTCCCTCATAAGACATGTTGTGCATAACACGGACAAGCTTTGTCGCATGTTGCTGGGCTTTTTCGAAAAGGGACACATCTTTACATAGCCATGACTGCCAAGCCAGTACAGCGCATTCCAAATGTGGACGGATGTAGACATCAAACATTGTCAGGAAGAGAAACCGGTCGAACCTGCCTAAAAGCGCAGCGAAGTAAGCCAATGTAGCATTTGGCTGCAGCTGCTTCATTTTCGCATTGTGTGGTGCGACCAAGATCGTGCTGCTTGATGATACCAAGATCCTTTTCGTCGAACACTGTGAAGTACGGCTGTACCCAAATTAGAAGCAACAAGGTCAGAATGTAGGATGGAAAGAACGCTACACTTGCAGGTGTTGAAATGGAGATGATTCCTCAAAGACCAGCTGCGTAAACGATCTAAGTCATCTTGTAGGGCATGTGAATCCCTTGGACATTCGAGTGAGCGCCAGATTTTGACATCGTCCGCAAATAGAATTTGATGTTCTGGCCAATGTCATTGATAAAAATGATTAGGAGTCGGGAACAAATAACGAAGCCTTGTGGCAGACCGCATTGATTGTGAAGCGGGCTCAGTGTCAGTCAAGCACACGACCACAGAGTGAGCGGTCGCGAAGACAGTACTTCATCCAGGACATTAAATATAACCCAACGTCGCGGAAAGCTAGTTTTAGTAAATGCATGTCACGGTTGACACAGTTGAATGGCTAGGATAAATCCAGAAATATTGCATTCACACAAGTGCCTACATCGACGGATTTCGTTCAGTCATCCCGTGCAAGAAGCAAGTTGGAAGTGCATGATTGCTTGGTGCGAAAGCCGTGTTGTTCTCTGATTAAAAGTCAATTAGGTTCAAGATGTGATACAAGGTGGTCACAGAATATGCTCTCCATGATTTTCGAAATGACAGACAAAAGCACATTGGGGCGAAAATTTGCGGGTTCCGACGCCGCCTTTAAAAATAGGAGTTTTTACACCTTCATTCCAAGTTTGATGGACGGTGGCAGAGTACATGCAACTTTGAAAATACGTTGCAAGTAGATGAGATATGTTTAATGCGGCTACAGGAACTTAGGGTGGATGCCGTCGAGTCCGGGTGAGTAGTATTGCCGTAGACATGAAATCTTCCTGTGGACCGCATCAGGGGTGAACATTAATTCCTTCATTTCTTGTACGTCATATGAGGAAGGAGAGAAATAGGATTAGTTCGTAGGATAAATAGGTTTAAATTGAGGCGTAGTGTTCAGACAACTGGTTTGCATCTTCCGAAGCTGTTGAGTTGAGACTGTTTGCGCTGACTAAAGATGGAATTCGAACTCTAACTACGCGGCTCTGATTCACAAATAAAAATAAACTTTTGGGTTATCTTATAGGCTAAAATATGTTCAATAATTTCCCAGTGACCTATATATTTCCCAGTCAATTCGATTTCATCCTGTCCGGTAATAATGCCATGCCAAGTTTCGCGGCGCTATGGCTTTCCGTGTTCAGCTGCGAGTGAATAATCTGGGGTTCTTTCGATGCAGCTGCTTTTTTGACTAGCAAGGCGTAGAAGCACGTGCCACTGAATTAGAAACGTGGACCATGCAATGTCGATTTGGACAAACATTAAGAAATCCCAGGAGTTGGCTGCAACAAGATGTTGGAAAAAGTCTAGATCGGTAATCCAGCGGCTTTGAGGGCTGAGTTCGTTGAAGTTGTCCACGAAAGAGACAAATGTGAATGTCAAAACAATGTGATCGCTGTGACCCATGGGAGGGTTAGAGAAAAGCTCTTGAATTATTAACTCTATGTTATTCTGCCGGGCTGAACGAAACTGGCTCTGGGAAGTTTTTTTGAAGCGGCCATGTAAAGTTCGCTAACAGACTGATTTGTGCTGCATGTGACTAAAGGTTGGTTTGGTCTGTCAACTGCGGAGCGAAGACGGACATCTAAAGGTGCAAAGCGTTTGTTACCATGCCACAAGCGTAAAACTATATCAACCATATCTTCTGATTGGAAGCTGATATTCATAATACGGGGGACATTGCCATTGTAGCTAGAGGACTTTAGAAGGTGTTTCACGGCAGTCATCAAAGTTCCGTGTATTTTGCTGAGTTCCTGGATAAAGCGCAATTGAGAACAGCCGTGTAGAGTGTTCTTAGCCAAATCTTCAATTTTAAGTTCAGGCACACCGTGGGCAAAATGCTGCGTTTACAGTTCGCCGATTTTCAGTGGTAGTCTTCTTGCATTTGCATCTGCATCCGATGCTAAAAATGTCAAGAGAAATACGCACAGGTGAATTTTTATTTCGGAGAAGGAAGACCGAGAGCGAGAGCTCTTCAACCATCTCAGTGAGTCAATGGAAATTCGAAGTAGACGTGGGGCGTCCACGTGGGGCGAATTTGGGCTCCTGGAAAGACGTAATAAAGAAACCGCGTTTACATCAAGTTGCAGGTTTTCACATAGAGCTCGCCACTGTTGCATATCACCTCGTATAACGACTTGGAAAAATTTGTGCATCGCAGGTGCTACGAAGCATCACAACGGTCACACAGGATGAAGGGATCGTCATTATGAACATCCTGCGTAAAATTTGCGCAGTAATTTCGTTTAATCATCTCAACAACACGATTCATTGTGTAAGAGAAACATTGTATTTGTAATTGATAATGAAAGGCAGATATGTGACAGCGTAATCACAATCTGAACGAAAGATGAATGAAATAAATTGCAAAATAAAACTTTATCAGCAATCTAGCAAATTAAATTCGTAACGTACCGTACGAAAATTGTATGAAATGTATACTCAATATCAAAATGCCGAGTGCTCAACGGCATAACGTCGAATGAAATCCGGGAGCGTGATTAGCTCTTAGCCCCCTTCAGGCCTCTGCAAATAGAACAAAGCTGAGCGACCAGATTGTATCCACTCGATTGTGCTAAAGAATCTCGCCCAAGTGCTTAAAGAAACTTTATTCAAGCTCTCCAATTCATGCTTGAATCTGGGAGTGGTTCCTAGTGAGTGGAGAGAAGCCATAATCGTACCAATAAACAAGGATGGTTGCAGGTTAACTCTTGGTAACTCTAGACCTGTCAGGCTGATTAGCATCGTCTCGAAAGTATTTGAGAACTGCTGCGTGACAAAATCTGTCAGTATTTCAATCGGCATTTCCTACTGAGTGTAACTCAACATCGATTTCTTAGGGGTAGATCCTGCCTGACTAACCTTCTTAGTTTTCTCAATACTGCCACTAAAAGGATGGATGAAGGAAAGCCTGTCGAAGCCCTCTACTTAGACTTCAACAAGGCTTTCGATTCCGTAAATCACCGCCTTCTAGACATAAGGGTAACAGAAAAGTCATACGGCGTAGTCTACGTGCTTGGATAAAGGCCTTCCTTACAGGTAGGACATTCAAAGTTCGGATAGGATCTACGCCGTAGAATCAAACCGACGTGATCAGTGGTGTACCCCAAGGGTCGGTACTCGATCCTCTTATATTTCTGATTTTCATCGATGACTTGTCGTCTGCATAAAGTGACCATGCTTCATTTTCGCGGATGATGTGAAATTCATCGGACCAATGGATGAAAATACCTTAATGAACGGCCTTGACCGGGTCATACCATTGGAGCCTCCATCTGAACCTTGATAAGAGCCAACTCTAGTCAGCACAGTTTGATAAGATTTCTGTCCAGGTGTGGCGAAATTTTTTCACTGTTATCGCCACACAATGTGTTAAGGATTTCGGAGTACTAGCTAGGATTGTCTTTAAATGGGAGGATCAATGCGCCGCTGCAACTCAACGTGCTCGAAAAGTACTCTTTCGGCTGCGATTCGTGTTATCCAGCAGAAGACTCCATGTATTCCTGCCCATTCATAAGGAATTATTTCGACCGCATTTAGAATATTCTGTCCAGGCGTGGTGTTCTTACTACAAGAAGGACATCGTTCGACTCGAAAGCGTGCAGAGTCTCGCAACTAGCATGATTGAGGGTCAGCGAGGGGAACCTTACGCTCCACACCTGAAGTCCATAGATATTTTCTCACTTACTCGCCGTCCTTCGAGAGGTGACTAAATTGAAACCTTTAAGATCTTGAAAGGGTTAAGTGTCGTTATCATGAACGACTTCTTTGAATTAAGACCCGAGTTGGGCAACCGCGGACATTCACTCAAACTTGCTAAGGAGCGATGTAGCCTAGACTCTCGGAAAACTCTTTGAGCCTCAGAAAGGTAAATTTCGGAACCGGCTTCCAGAAAAACTTATATCTCGCAGTTCTGTCGCGAGTTTTAAGAACGGTTTGGACCGCATCTTGGGTAACTTTTTTTCCTGAATACTCTCCCTAATTGCTACTCAAGATTAGGTAAATCACCTTATTTAGCGTTGTCTGGTGAATAAAATGAATGCAAGAGTTCTGTTTTCGAATACTCAACTCTTTTTCAGCTAACCTCTCACCGTACTGGTGAAGAGAAGTTTATTTTTATTTTTCCAGCTTCATTCATAACGAGGTGCTTCCTAAACACAACACGGATAATCACTTGGCGTCGCGATCGTCGAGGATATGGAAATCACAATAAGAAAGAAGGTTTGACAGTGGTGTTTGCTTCTCTGCAGGTTTCCACCGAAATAAATTTTGGACGTTCGATTGGCTCGTTAGCCACTTACTGTCCATGCTGGTTAAGAGAAACCCTACCTGACATTCCAGATATTCGGAAACAAGAACGTGTGAAAATTACGAACTGTATACTCGATATCACTTTACCTCAACTTGGCTAGTGGTTTCATACACCACACATTGTTCACGCATATTATTGCAATGTTTCCTGAATAGCTGACCTCTCACCGTGCTGGTGAAGAGAAACCCTACCTTACTTTCCAGATATTCCAAAACAAGAACGTGTGAAAAGTACGAACTGTATACTCGATATCGAAGTGCCGGGTGCTCAACCGCATACCATCGAAGGAAATCTGGGCGCGTGATTGGCTTTTAGCCACCTTCAGCCCTGTGCAACTTGAACTTGAACTTGAATTTTGTTTCCACGCTGCTAAATTTATCGAAATTCATTAAATTTCTGATTCATTGATTACATTAGCAAAATGATTCAAAATTCTTGTCTTTGCCTTTACTCTAGCTGCAACAAGAAGGTTTCCAAAGGTATAGAGTGCGACGTGTGCCTGCGTTGGGCTCATCCCAAATGCTGTGGACTGTCGTCAGCACAATTTAAGGTTTATGCGGCCAATCGATGGCTTACATGGCTATGTGCTGACTGCATGAAGTCCGTGAAACTTTGGTTGAGGAACGTAAGCGTCTTGAGGAACGTAAGCGTTCTCCTCCTCGTCCATCTCCGAAACCCAAAACGTTTGCCGAAGTAGCTAGGTCAGGGGTCCCGTCTACCTCCAGCCAGCATACCACTCCTTTGAGAACACAGAAGGCGAAATCATCGCCATCTTCCTGTCCCCCAAAGGCTCCATGGAAAAAAGTTAAAGAAAATAGGGGTGTTCACATCAGCCCGACTAAGGACGTTCGCGCTCTAGCTCGGGAAGTCCACCATTTAGGAAAAGTGGTTGCTGAGCTGCAAGCCAGGAACCAAGTTATCTCAACACGAACTAAAAATGTCCTGATTTTAACGCAGGTTGAGCCTTTTATCCGAGAATCAAAGGCTCGTAAGGAAAGCGATCGGAGAAAGGTTATCGACCTACTCCGTGCTTCAGGCATGCGACCTAATACTCCGCTGAAGCGAGTTCACAGGGTCGGGAAATGGAGGGGTGGCCCAAACGACGCATCTACCAGATCGCCGCGGCCAATTGTAGTCGAATTCACAAAGCAATGTGATCGCGACTACTTCCTCTCGAAAGCAGAGAAGCTTACCTGCGTCGAGGAAAATGCGTCGTACAACCTGACACCCCGGCACACCTGAAAACTTCTAGCCCAATTAGAGCTAGAAAGTCTAAGTTAGCAGTAACTCGTAGCTCACCAAACTCGCTCCAGAGTCGAAGCTTAGAAAATGACAAAAGTGTGGCGATAACGCTAACACAGGAGAATTTTACTCCAACATTGAAGTGCGCCACTGTCGTGCTTCGTCCTTTAGAGGACGAATCTTGGATGAGTTGTAGTGACTCAGACCATGAAGATGGAACTAGATGCCAAGAGTTGTCGTCTGCTTCAAAAACGAATGCTGTATCTCTCGATGAAATTCAGCCTTCAAAAAACGCGAAGCAGCCTCGGGCATTACGCCCGAGGACAAAGAGCTCTTAGGTAGCCCTAACACCGGGAGTCTGGCCCCACACGATAGTGCTCTTCTGTTCTATACAAACGCTTGTAGCATTAGAAATAAATGGGCTGAACTCCTCTGTAGAGTTGACGACACCCACTGCAAAATTGTGGGTGTCACGGAATCATGGTTGTCTCATGATGACCACATACCAGCTTTAATCGCGGATAGGTTTAGCGCCGTAAGAAGCGATCGACCCCTGGGTAAGCTAGCTGGAGGGGCGTTGCTCCTTATTGATAACGCTATTCCCTTCGAGAAAAGTATTTCTTTTTCTACAACGAATGTGCAGATAATATCTGCCTTGCTCATACATGGATGCACGCGTATAGTTGTAAGCTGCATCTACCGTAGTCCGAGCACTAGTTTGGAAGAAGATGCTCTTTTGCAAATTCAGCTCTCGTCTCTTTTAGCCGTATCACCACGTGTTGTAATCTTCGGCGATTTTAATCTACCCGAAATAAACTGGGAGTACCAAACCTCGCATGCCCCAGGAGTCGCGAACGATTTTCTGGACTGGTTACACTCCCATGCACTTTACCAACACGTAAACGAACCAACTAGATTCCGCGAGGGTCAGTCTCCGTCTATTCTTGACCTAGTTATTTCTACTTCTGAAAGCGGTATACAAAATTTGGTCGTACTGCCACCACTAGGAAAGAGCGACCACGTAGTGTTAGCCTGCGAGTTACTTCTTTCATTTGGTAAACCCCCACTTAAGATGTCTCGAAGCTTCCATAGGATCGACCCTGCTTCCCTATTACAGGCAGGAGCGCTACTCCCATGGCAAAACATTGACCATGTGGATGGGATGTGGGGGCAGATCAAGAATAACATCCTTCAACTTCAGGATCGATTCGCTCCTCTCTTACCCGTTCGCAAAAAAGGTAAACCTCAATGGTGGTCAGCCTCAGTTTCCCGTAGCGTACGTCACCGCGACGCAAAATGGAGGCGTTATAAGCGTACTCCCTCATGTGGGACTTGGGCCCGTTACAAAGAAGCGCGAAACATAGCTGTTTCCAAGATACGTGGAGCAAAGATTTCTTTCGAAATGAGACTCGCTCAAGAGGCCCATACTCATCCGAAACGTTACTACAGCTACGTTCAATCTAAAGGGTCAACACGAAAAGGTGTAGGTACCTTGAGAAGGGACGATGGATCAGCCGTCATTGCAAGCACTGAAAGGGCTCAATTGTTTTCCGCGCATTTTCAAGGCGTACAACGCCGAGATTATAACTCGAATGCATCTGCGCCATTACTCCAATGTGTACTCTCTGATCCCCCCCTCTGCACTGACCTTACATTCGAGGTACACATTGTTGAGAATATATTGGCCAGCCTAGCTTACAACAAGTCGGCTGGGCCCGATAGCATCCATCCACGAATGATCAGACTGCTAGCGCCTATGTTAGCTGTGCCGATCACAGAACTTTTCACATCATCCCTCAGTCAGGGCACCCTTCCTTTAGACTGGAGAACAGCCGTTGTAGTACCTATCCATAAGGGAGGAGCTTCCTCGGCGGTCAATAATTACCGCCCGGTTAGCCTCACTAGTGTACTATGTAAGGTTATGGAAAGATTGATCCGCGATAAAATATGTGGATATCTAACCAAACACTCTCTTTTGAGTGGCGCACAGCACGGCTTCTCAAAAGGTAGGTCATGTCTGACAAATTTGTTGAGCTTTCTTAACGAGGTTACTAAGAGGATGGATGATGGTATAGCTGTAGAAGTCTTCTATCTCGACTTTAGTAAGGCTTTTGATTCAGTCAACCATAGGCTCTTGCTTCTCAAACTCTCAGCCATAGGAGTATCAGGGAACCTTCTGGGCTGGATTCGAGCATTCCTTAGCGACCGTTCCTTTACTGTCAGGGTAGATGATACTTACTCCGCAAGTGCGCATGTAACGAGTGGGGTTCCCCAGGGCTCAGTCTTGGGGCCGTTGCTGTTCCTCATCTTCATTGATGATCTAGCCAGCCAACTGCGCTCACCCTGTTATATGTTTGCTGACGACGTTAAAATTGTCGGTAGGTCGGATAACTCCGATCTGATAAGTGATGTGGAAGCTGTAACAGCATGGGCGGGTAAGTGGGACCTTCCCCTTAACCTAGATAAGAGTCACTTGCTCTCTACACTAGCAGGCAACATGATTGTGTCTACGCCCTCAGCTCACACGGAGTTCCGTAGGGTAAAGTCTACTAAGGACCTAGGAATCGTAGTCTCCGCAAACTTTAAGTGGGCTGACCAATGTGCTGCTGCAGCTCAAAGGGCCAGGAGGGAACTCTTTCGACTACGTTCAGCCCTCACTTGCAGAAAAGCTGAGGTGCTATTGCCCCTCTACAAGGCAATAGTAAGGCCACATTTAGAATACTGTATCCAGGCTTGGAAGCCGTATTACCAGAAGGATATAGTGCAGCTAGAAAGGTACAGAAGCTGGCCACTCGTATGATCGAGGGGTTAGCACACACCAATTATGAAAATCGCCTATTAGCACTAGGACTTTTCTCACTTAGGAGGAGGCAACTTAGGGGGGATCTTATAGAGACCTTTAAGGTTGTCAAAGGACTAAGTTGTTTAGAATTCGATGACTTCTTCCGGTTCTCTCCTTTGGTTGGTACACGAGGGCACAGTTTTAAGCTAAGTAAACAGCACACCAGGCTCGAATCCAGAACGCACTTCTTTAGCATCCGTATAGTGAACGCGTGGAACTCACTTTCCGCAGAACTAATCTTGGCAACTTCAGTAATTGCGTTCAAACATGGGCTGGACGAACGGTGGCAGGAGCTCTTCCCAGAGCATTACCCTTAAGACTAAATCCCCCATTTTTATGATAAAAAAACACAAAAATATTCGAAAAATATTTTGAAACACAAAAAAGAGTTTTTTTTCATTTTTTCGCATTTTTGGAATTAAACTGCTGTCCATCGTTTTTTTTCATTCGATTGGACATGCAACGTGCATAACTCTCTCACCTTTCGGTGATGAGACATCTCCCATCTTCCATCCACAGTTACTCACGCCTGTGTTACTTACGAATCAATCCTGGTAGTGGTGGGTGTTTTCAAGCACACCTCCGAAAGAATCTGGGCACTCGTTTCGACTTGGTCGACTATCGCCCTGTGATACTGATACTGATACTGATACTGCGCGGTACGTTCAACTTGGTTGTATTTCCCACGCTCTCCACATTATCTATTTCCAAATCGCTGTTCTCTGATTTTTGCTGTAAATTGTTAATCAATTTATCGCATTATATACACATCGTAACTAGAATCAACATATTCTATTACGTTTTTGAAAATTTATATATATATATATATATATATATTTATTGTTATTCAAATTTTACAAAAAAGTCGAACTATGCCTAAAGTTTCGTATCCCTGCATTTCAATTGAATGTGGTAAGAAGGTTGTGAAAGGCATAGCTTGTGATGTGTGCCAGAGATTGGCGCATCCAAAATGCTCTGGCATTCTTGTCAAGCATTATGAAACTTATTGTAAAAATAGTTTCATGGAATGGGTATGCTGGGAGTGTAAGAGAAACGCCAGGGAAGTATTCCTGAGGACCTCCGCTAGTAGTTTAAACAATGTTGAGGCAAATAGTAAGAGTTCTCCGTTGTCCTACGCCGAGGTCGTAAGAAAAAGAACAACCCCGTCAACAAAACCCGGCCCTGTCCGCAGTACCATCAATAAGAATAAAAAAGCAACACAGGGGGGGGGAAAGAACCCAAAAAAGAAAACCGTCGATAACGGTAAATGTCCGGTAATAACACAGCAAGCTAATTACGTTGCTTTAGAAAGACAAATAAATGCCTTAGCTGAGCAAGTTAGTAAGCTTGCTGCACCCCACAAAATGGCGGAAACGAGGCCATCTCGTACTCTCCTCATACTAAATAGGGAAGAGCCGCTGATTCGCGAAAGCAAATCCCGGCGCCAAATGGACCGTTCCAGGGTTCAAGATATTTTGCGCATGGCAGGGCTAGTTAACTGCCAGGTAAAAAGGGTCCATCGTGTAGGCCGGTGGAACGCAACTGTAAGTGGCGCTCGTCCGATCTTGGTAGAATTCATGAACCAGCAGGACAGGGATACGCTTCTTTTAAAAAGTGCTTACCTTGAGCGCTACACAAATGGGCGATTCAAAGTTGTCCAAGATAAGGGGCCTCAACCACATTTTCATGGAAAGCGTTCAAAAACGCCCATGACTGGCTTGAGAACTCCCATAAAAGGGATCAACCTTAGCCACCATAAAATGTTCAAGTCATCCGCGGTAGTTGTCATTGAAGATGTACTCCAAAATGGGCCGCCAGTAGAATACGAGCGCATGAAAAACTCGCTTTTCAGTAAGCTTCTGAACGAGGAAAATCTATGTACAACTGCCATTAGGCCGGTGCAAGCTCGTTCGCAAGGGCAGTCTAGCCACTTATCAACTTCTCCGGTTTCAAAAACGGGGTGCTCCCACCCCGAGTAAAGTTAGTTTAAAAGGTGCGCAGAATAGAAATACCCGTGTACTGTACACAAATGCTTGCAGTATACGTAATAAATGGGGTGAGCTGCAGCTTGCTGCACTGGAAAACCAGGTCGACATAATTGCCATCTCCGAATCATGGTTGAAACCAGATGATCATGTTCCGTCATTTGTATCAATTAAGTATGCCATCTATCGTCAGGATAGGGACACTGGTGCTACGGGAGGGGGAGTGGCAATTATGATAAACGAAGATCTCCCCCACAGTGAGACATCGATAAAGATCGCTTCTCATTCAATCCAACTAACATCGGTATTTCTTACTGTCGCTAGAAGAAGACTGGCACTTGCGTGTGCTTATAGAAGCCCGACTGCTTCATCATTAGACGACCAATTACTGTTGGACACATTGGAAGTACTAAAAGGGCAAGGCAACGCATTACTAATTGTCGGAGACTTTAATCTCCCGGGCATTGATTGGCGTACTGAAATTTCTTCACCAGGGTCAGTTGAGTCGCAATATCTAGACTGGTTTCATGTCGGAGCCTTTTATCAACATGTAAGGGAACCTACAAGGTTTAGGACAGGACATAATCCGTCAACTTTAGATTTGGTTCTGTCGTCTCATGAAAGAGATATTTATGGAATCAAATACCTTTCGCCACTAGGCAAGAGCGACCACGCTGTAATTCTTCTTGACTGGAATTTAGTGCATCCTAGTCCTCAAGTAAAGATGTCCCGCAACTTTGGTCGAATGTACATCGTCCAACTACAAACTAAAGCAATGAATCTAAGTTGGGAACCAGACGAATTAGAACCTAGTGTAGAAATCAGGTGGAATATTATAAAAGGGCACCTTTTACAACTACAGTATGATTTTGCTCCTCTACAACCAGTGAGAACGCGAGGAAAACCACCCTGGTGGAGCGCGTCTATTCGCAAGGCTATTAGATGTCGTGACCGTAGCTGGAGGGCGTACAAATTCTGTGGAACTCAGATCTAGACTGCAGTACATACAGACCAGAAATTCAGCTGTTGCGCTGCAAAGGAAAGCTAAAAGGGACTTCGAATCCCGACTTGCCAAAAAGCAAAGATTAACTTGAAAGCTTTTTATGGCTATGTTCAGTCCAAGCGATCATTAAGAGAAGAAATAGGTACGTTAGTGCTGGACGATGGCAATACGGCTTTGACTGCACCGGAAAAAGCCGATGCGTTGCATTCATTCTTCTGCAGTGTTTATCGGCGCGATTCAGGTAACTGTTTAGAAACTCATGAGTGCAGAGCACCTCCCTTTAGCTCGGTGGAGGTTAATCAGGAAATGGTCACCACAGTTCTGTCGCAGCTGGACAAAAATAAGTCAGCTGGCCCCGACGGCATACATCCGGCTATTCTTCAACCGCTCGCGAATATAGTTAGCCTTGCAATCAGAAATCTTTTCGAAGCTACCTTACTCCAGGGTATACTACGGGATGATTGGAAACGAGCGGCGGTAATAGCCATATACATAAAGGGTCCCATTTCGGATGTACGCAACTACAGGCCAGTAAGCCTGACAAGCATTCTTTGCAAGTGCTTGGAAAAAATCATTCGGCACCAGGTATGTAAACATTTGGTAGCCAATTCCTTACTATCCGATGCCCAGCACGGATTCTGGAAAGGAAGGTCCTGCCTAACCAATCTGCTAAGCTTTCTGGACGAAGTGACATTACGCCTCGATGAAGGGAGAGTAGTCGAAGTCTGCTATCTTGATTTTCAAAAGGCATTTGACTCGGTGAACCATAGGTACCTTCTGCACAAACTAAGTATGTGTGGCGTCACTGTTGACCTACATCGATGGTTAGACAGCTTCTCAACAAATCGCACTAACTATGTTCGAATTGCAGGGGAGTGCTCGCAGGAATCACTGATTCTCAGTGGAGTGCCTCAAGGCTCGGTGCTTGGTCCATTACTTTTTCTTATTTTTGTAAACGACCTGGCAGCTTGCTTGAGTTCACGCTGCTTCCTGTTTGCTGATGATGTTAAGATCCTAGGAACCGACAGTAGAGATACGCTTATCTCTGATTTAGAAAAAGTAATCGAGTGGACAAAGACCTGGGACTTGCCACTAAACCTGGGAAAGAGCTGTCTTCTGACGACTGATTTAGCGACAACCCAACTAGAAGTTGGTGAAGGAACTATCAGAATAGCGGCTGCTCAGAAAGTGAAGGATCTTGGCATTACTATAACAGGCGATTTTAAATGGGCTACTCAATGTGCCGAAGCTGCAAACCAGGCTCGCAGAGAATTGTTCAGACTTCGCTCAGCGTTATCTTGCCGAAAACCTTCAATCTTCATCCCCTTATACAAAGTAGTCGTGCGGCCTCACTTGGCGTACTGCGTTCAATCCTGGGCACCGTACTTAAAAAAGGATATAGCATGTCTCGAAAGGGTCCAGCGCCTTGCGACTAGGATGGTTGAGGGTCAGGCATGTAAAACTTATGAGGCTAGACTCAAGGACCTCGGTTTGTTCTCACTAAAGAGACGGCGGCTGCGAGGTGACCTAATAGAAGCCTTCAAGATTCTAAAGGGTCTTACAGGGGATAATATTACTGAAATCCTTAAACTTGCACCTAAAGCAGCTACAAGAGGTAATTCCATGAAACTTCTTAAGAGTAGGCCCAGGTTGCTGGCACGTGAGCACTTTTTCAGCAACCGTGTGGTCAACTTCTGGAACAAGCTCCCAGATTGTATAGTAAGCCTCCCAAATGTGTTGAGCTTTAAAAGGGAATTAGACATTAAATGGTCTATCATATTTCCGCATATTGTCTAATAAAAAAAACTTTATAAAAAAACAACAAAAAAACGTATTTTTACATTTTTATCATATCTGTCTAGGCCTGGACAACCTGACAGTAAATTAGCCCACATGCAGTCTATGACTGTGTTTCACTTTACCTCAACTAGGCTAGTGATTTCATACACCACACATTGTTCACGCATATTATTGCAATGTTTCCTGAATAGATGACCTCTCAACGTGCTGGTGAAGAGAAACACTACCTTACTTTCCAGATATTCGGAAACAAGAACGTGTGAAAAGTACGAACTGTATACTCGATATCGAAGTGCCGGGTGCTCAACCGCATACCGTCGAAGGAAATCTGGGTGCGTGATTGGCTTTTAGCCACCTTCAGCCCTGTGCAACTTGAACTTGAACTTCTGGAGCAGAGATTGAAAAAAAGAAAATGAAAGAAAAAAAATTTATAAAAGAAATGGTGCGCATTAAGATTTAATTGTCACAGTAAAAATAAATTTATGAAATAAAGAAAGTTCTTTTATAAATATATAAATTGACTGCTTTGGAATGTTCGTGGATGTGATTGAAGAAAAGTATATAAAAAACCGAAGTTGAATTTTAAAAAAATAGAAAATGGAGGGGATGAGGAGAGATTTTGGTTCAAATTGCATGAGGTTTGGGCCTGTTGTACGATCCAGAAAGTCGAAGAATTGTCGGAAATAGGGAAACCAAAACTGTTCGCCAGTAGGGCTTTCGGTTCCGAATTAAGTAGAAAAGGAAGACGGGTTTGAGTGGAGTAAGCAACGCTGTAAAAGTACAGGACCCGGTGTCGTCAGCCAAGAAGGTAAGGATGTTCCTGTGGTAGAACGCCGAGCATATTGAAACGCGTTCATGAGGGGTGCAATTGATCGACGTACATAGTAATGATCTTATGCAATGAAGTGCTTCAGGTAGGACTAGCTCCCAACGAGTTGGAGGTAAATTACGGGTTTGTAATGCTAGGCATATTGTCTTCCAAATGGTACCGTTGAGGCGTTCAACCTGACCGTTTCCTTGTGGGTTATAGGCCTCCCAGGCTAAGGAGCTCCGTCTGCCCGAAGCAAACTGGTTTTCAGGCGCCAGTCACTCGCCTTCGCCCCTTCTCCTGTTGGTAGAAGCAGTTCCGCCGGCCTCGTGGAGCCACTTGTGCAGGCCAGAAGCTGGACTTGTCAGAGGCTATTTGAGACGCGTGCCATATGGGAGCATTTTATAAAGAGTGGGAGCTTATCCCCACTGCCACCCCCGGCTATGAGGTTGTCCAACCGTCACCTTGCATAGGCAGCTAAAGACCTTTACTAGTAACCTTTCCAAAGTCGGTGCAATACATCTTCTAGGCCGGGGTCTCGCGATCGTATATCGCTAGATGTGTCTCGAAACCGTGCCTATTAGCGGTCTTGCAGCAAGCAATTTTGGTGTTTATTTAATCTCCTGCGCTGTCAAGTGGATCGGTGAGGACAGCTTGTTATGACAATGAAATCCGAAAGCAAGCTATCGTCCTGACATGGCTCTACTCGTTCACGAAACTTGATTGAATGCTTGTTCCATCCGAGGTGTTGGCATCTCCCCCAGCTTGTTTGTGCATTCTCTTCTTCCGTTGCACTTTAAGTCCCACTCGTTGCCATCGTTTATGATATTTTTGTCAAGATTGTTTACACGGTAGCATTCGTTACTCGGTAACGAAGTAATGCTGTTTCTGATTATGATGAGAATGAGGTTATATAAGCTCTGAATCCGACTCATTACCATTTGAGACGGTGCGTAGAACATCTTTCGGTTGCCATGTTCCCGTACGTTTGCCATCGACGGATGGAGCCCAACTCCCACAATTTCTAATTATGAAACTCCCACCCAACTGCATTTGTTGTCTCCGACAATGACCAGCCCACTCCGCTGCCTCCGTCCTCAATTGTGATTGGATTACAATGCCATAGCGTTTGGACCATGGGGGTCGAGTTGCGATGACAGCAATTGCTTCCTGAATCGGGGACAACATATGCTGTCCCCCACACCTAGTGTATCCAAAAACGCATCCTGGCGTGCTTGATAGATAGATGGATAGATTTGCATCATCATCATCACAGACAGCATTACACCGGTAGCACGTACCGAATGCTTAACTGCCATACAACCATGAAAAAGTAAAATCCTAAGAGATGGGGAAGGGTGGGACTTAAATTGCTACGGATTCTAAAGAAGAGTAAGCACAAACAAACTGGGAAGAGATGCCTACACCTAGAATGGAACATGCATTCAAACAAGTTTCGTGAACCAGTAGAGCGACATCAGCATGGCAGCTTCCTTGCGGCTTTCACTGTCATGCATCATATCAAGCTTTTCTCGTCACTCCGCTTGACAACATACAAGGTTAAGCAAACACTCCAAGAAGATGCTTAGTGCAAGACCGCCATTAAACACGGTTTCTGGACATATCCTGAAGCGTAAATAGCCATTACGATATCTGATCGCGGGGACACCAGCCTGGAAGACGCGCTGCGCCGACTTTGGAAAGGTTACTAGTAAGGGTTTTTAACTGCTTATGCCATGTGACGGTTTGGCCACCCCGAGCTTTACGCCAATCTGGATGTGGTGTCGCAAAAAGAATCTGTTTCGGAAGTCGGTGGTCCGGCATCCGTAAGACGTGACCCAACCAGCGTAACACATGCAGGTTGATTTGCTTCTCTATATCAACATTACTACCGAACAACTTATTTCGGATAGCATCGGTGCGCATGCGATTGTAACAGCTAGCTCCTAGCATGTTGCGGAGACATCGGTTGTGAAATACTTGGAGACGCTGAATGTGTTCTTTACGTAGGGTCCAGGTTTCGCACCCATACAGTATCACTAGATTTACAGCGGAACACACATGCGAACCATTAGTTGTGATATAAACAACCCGGCTCTGGCCTGGAACCCAAGTCGAAATGCAGTTTCGTATGCGCGCATAAACTCCACTCAGCGTCCAAGTCAAATGTGACGCGATTCATCGCGTTTCTCTCAGCGAAGCGTTTCGTCAGTTCAGCGCGAGACTTTAAACAGTTTCGGTTTATCGCAGCTTTCTATGAATAAACCGCTGGTTCGACACTTTGCAGAGTCACACCCTATTCGCCAGTTGTTGTTCACCCTCTTCGATCGATGTACATCACCATAGCATTTAGACTGACTAAACAGCCGACTCGGGAGGAACAATGTCTCCCGCAGCAATAGACTCTACTCCCACGATCGGCCGCAGCTGCGCGCTTACTTTACTTACTTACTTTTGTGCGACGATCTCCTCCTGGAGGATTAGTCGGATTCATTGACGTCACGGATTGCAGCCACCCACGCTCGGCGGTTAGAAGCGAGATCCGCGCAGATTTTAAGCCAAGTCCGGTCCCACGTGCGCCAACCGTAAACCGATCGTAAACGAAGCAGCTCCACATCCGATCTCACGGTTGCGAGCCATGTCTTCACTTGTCCTCCGCGACGACAACGCCATTCTGCGCAGTGTGTTGGCGATAGTGTCATCCTGGTTAGTTCAGCGTCCGAGCGTCGCAGGATGTGGCCAAACCATCTCAGTCGGTGTTGTCGCAATATCGAACTCAGGCGAGGGGTATCAAAACAACGGTGGCGAACCTCGTCATTCGTTACTCGGTCATCCCATCGAACATTGAGGATGCGTCTGAGACACCAGTGGTCGAAAACCTCTAGTTTCCGCATATCCTCCACCCGCACAGGCCACGTCTCGCATTCATAAGGGAGAACTGGGCGAATCGCCGCTCTGTAAACGCGCAGCTTTGTCCGTCGGCTGATTTCTCTACGACTAAATAGAACCCAACGTAGTCGCGAAAACGCCGCGCGCTATCTGCCAAGAGCAACATCTGCTCTACCTAAGCTTTCAGACGACGCTTTTAACATGGCCTTCAAAGTGAGTGGTCAAGAGCAAGTTCTTCCAAACTCGTAGGGTTAATGTCATAGGTCTTGATTTTAAGAGACACCGGGATTATCACTAGTTTTAATGGACAGCACCATGTCCTGGAGTTCTTGCGACGTTAAGACTACGTATTGATTGTTGTTGTCTGACAGGAAGTGGAAACAAGACCTACATCGATATCACTGCTTTTTGGTCTACGACCATCATACTGCATCTGCTTCCCCCGACCCGTAACATACGAAACCAAGCTTGTCATATGGTTTTTAATTCATGTAGAAATTCGGTACACTTTGTGATGTTGGGCAATTTGCATGGATGTGCAACCGTGCAGTATTTCTGTGCTGTGCGGCTAACACCGTGCTAAATTGATTGTCCGGATGTAGTGAGCTGCAGGCTGGAGTCTCACTACCATTTCCTGCTCTTTTTGCATTCTCATATCTGCCTAAGCCTGGACAACCAGACAGTAATATGGCCCACGTGCACTCTCTGGCTGTGCGGCACTTTGCCTAGATCAGGCTTGTGCTTTCATATGATCATACCATACCGGTAGGTTTTGCAGTGTGGAGTGCCTTCTTTGCGGGAAGCCGATACTCTCAATTCACTTCGTAGCGTTCCTGTTTCTTGTTGTCCAGTGTAGGATCATTTATCATTCTGAAGTACACATCATCCTGGACATTGGAGCACTATCGCCAGTTTGTCTAGTGCTGATTGATCCTTTCAGGAATCCTAAGATGACCCCAACTTTTAATCACTCTACCAAAACGTTGCGATATGTTTATTTTGCGTAACACACGTTGTACATTCCTCTCAACTTCCATTGTTTGCAGTCACGAAGATGGATTACAACGCTCCCTCCTCTGTCTCTCTTTCAATTCCCTTTATCCAACCAGGCCAAACTTGTTTCATTGTGATTTCCAAACCATTTTTCTTGAAATATAGATTCCATTTTTGACGAGTTTTCGATTTTCAATTTTGGGCCTTTTGTAAATGGTTATACTAATTTTATGAATGTGTCTACTCACAGTTTGCAAGTATTCATTATTGCCTAAATGTGAAACATTTCCATCAGGCAGCGATCCACCCGATACTATTTTATAGATGTGAGACGTGGTAACTGAGGTCACAGGATGTATAACCTTCAAAGGTGTTCAACTATTGGCGCCTTTGGATAATCCTAGGCGTCTGATAAATATATGCATATATACAGAAAGAGGTGGTGTGCACCACAAGACTCTTCTCCAGGTTATTGAACCTCCGCTGCCTTGCGGGATACCCGATCACGGGAAAGGCCTCGGGAGAAAACCCTGAGGAAATATCTGAAACACAGTCTGGTAGGCGGTCAGTTGGTGCAAACCATCTCTTTCTGGCAACTCCCTGCTGCCTTGCATGTCGCACTTGGTTGTGCAAAAGCTAGAGAAGCTGACTCGAACAAACGCCGAGTGGTGCTGGGGACGACGCTTTGTACCCCAATTCCCAAGAATCTTCATGGAAGCTGACTCATCCTCCAGAAGCAGATGGTCGCACAAAAGTAAAAGTCTGATATACTGACGAGTTATCTAATGCTGCCGTTCTGACGGGATGTAACCGAATACTCTTGGTTTCTGTTCACATCCAACAGCCAAAACTGTACTGGATGGGCCACGACCTCCGAAAAACAGACTCAGCGTCCACAAAACTTGTTCTCAAACATGTGGTCAAATGAAGATCTGGCTGTCTCATAGGATGCTATCAGAGTACAGACTGTGAGAAACGCGGCTGATTGGTGCGTGTAAAACAAGATTTAATGGACCAGGATTCACCACGATAAATGGACGAGTTAGCCGAGGTCGTATGTGTGTTTAGCAAGCTTACAAAACCGAGGTCAGCAAAGTGATGCAAACCTGTTAAGCCTCTAAAAACGAGGAGTCATTCAAAACATGTATACGCGAGGCCCCTTTTTATTTTTTCCGTCTAAAATTCGACGAGCCCTGAATCCAAAGCTTCCCTAACGACTTATGTCCTGATCGGTAAACCATCAGCATTATTTATGTATAAATGACCGGCAACCGATAAAATCGCGTGCCTCCTTGAAGCAGGTAAGAATAATATCAAGCAGACTGCTAGTCAACGTACACTTGGGACTTGAACTGAAGTTTGTCTACATGGTCTAAAAACTGCTGATGCTGGTAACTGTCATGGTACGTGTTGTGGTGTCACGGAGTGATTTGCTCCGGTCAGTTTAACATAGCTCCCATCAAGTATTTATCTGGTAATAACACAACTGTGGATTTAACAAAAACAAAGATGGGCCGACCGATTCTGTTATGTCTACTCTTGCCCTTGAAGCTGTTAGGCGTTTGTCAACCATTGTACGTATCCATATTTCGCCTAATCTTCAGTATCTCAATAGAACAATCGACCAATTCGCGCGGCCAAAATCTTCAGACAACAACAGTATTCCACTTGCGATTATCACGTATTCTAGAACACCATCAATGCAGTTATTTCGTTGGTTACTTCTTTAACGTTGGCAGGACCAGTCTGTCCGACAACATTTGATATTTGCCGTGAAGAAAATAGGTGATAAATATGACTGCCATTCTTCCGAAAAATTTCTCGGCTGAATGTCTTAGGTAATTTTTTTCTCACAGTTTCTTCCACAAAGGAATATCTACCGTGGACACGGTATTCTCTCTGAGACAACATTAATTATTCGTATCGGGGTCAGTGTATATCATTATGTGGACGTCTGCAGTTCATTAGCGATGCGTTTTAGTCACGAGCTTTTTGTTTATATACAATGCACCATCGTTCGACACAACACAGGAGCAAGAAGCAATCGTGAACCCGCGGTATACTTCGGGTTATGGAAGTATCGCATCAGAACGGTTCGACCAACGGCATCCTATGAGATATCCAATTACTCAAGCTCGGTTAAATTAGAAAACCTGAATGTGATCGATTTGCAATCGTACAGTATTTCTATGCTGTGCGGCTAACATCGTGCTAAATTGATTGGCCACCGATAATGAGCTGCATACTAAAACACGCTGGAGTCTTACTACCATCTTTATTCTCTATTTCTCATATATGTCTAGGCCAGGGCAACCTGACAGTAATATCGCCCACGTGCAGTCTCTGACTGTACGGCACTTTGCCTGGATCAGGCTTGTGCTTTCATACCATACCATCGGTTTGCGCGAAATCAATTGTCAAGTGCGTAGTATTTTAGTAAGCGTATTTCTGCAAATATCATTCCATATCGGCTGCACAAAAACTATGATTATGTTTTCTATTCAAAGTTGTGGATTATGTTTATAAAAACTGTTCAATTTAGAGGAATAACGGTGATCGGATATTTTCAGACCTGTTGTTTGTGTTCAATTTTCAACCACATTGATACCAATACAGAATGTTAAATGCAATCGGGAGTTATTTATCTTTTAAATAGATTAGCAGTTTGCCTAAATATCGTTTTACCGTAATGCAGGCAAGCCAGCAATTCTTACAATTCCTTCGAATACTGAAGTTCTTATGGATCATAAGGCATCGATTAATTGTTACATCGATGAAGTACGAACCGTCCCTACAGGCACCGTTAGCTGGCTAAAAAACGGTGAAAAGCTTTCTATGAACGATGAAAATTTACAACTAACGAAGGATAATGTGAGTGTTTGATTACCAATATATTAATTTCGTTTAACATTCACCATTTATTTAAGTATCTTCAAATTTGTTTTTATCATTATGCTGTAGTAAATATTTAAATAGTACAAGCAATTCATATTTAATTTCAAATGATATTTATATATCATTATTATGCTGGTTCACAAGTTTAAGTTTTACATTGTTCTGACCCTACTTCGGTCGATGTCGATCTTCGACATACATCACAATCGCATGAATTTACATGTTCTATAAACTCTCGAATGAACAAACATTCCGATGCTGGAGGAACAATCTATCTTGTAGCGCTTGCAACGATAGGCAGAACTCAGACGTTGGGGTCATTTGCACCCTGGCGGCGAGATCTGCGTACAACAGTAGAAAGCTGTATCGTCTCCTCCCCAGCTGGTGGATAACATATTACACAT